>JAQFVV010006213.1:2391955-2586733 GCA_028023455.1 Epiperipatus broadwayi | reverse complement strand
TTACTTCTATTGTTGTACTTGTATAAAAGATTGCAAGAGTGGAGAATACTACTACTCGAAACGTTGTGTAATACTCATCTGTATTGTCTATTTGTGTGTAACTAATAAGTTGTTTGTATTTGGAAAGTTTAAAATTTTCTATACATTCAACATTCACTCATAGATGATGGAAATAGTCCAACATATCACATCTAATGATATACCACCATCACAACAAAGCTTCATGTATTATTGATTGTTTACAATTTGCCTGTAATATATATTTTTCTTTTTATAATTAAAAGTTATTTGTTTCATCGAAATGATATCAAATCATGCAAGTTATTTGAATGATTTAATTGTGTCAGTCTTTTGATTTAATTTTTGGTATAATTTTTTTTTTTTTCAATTATTTTTTGATAAAAATCAATTATCATTTTTCCCAATTCCATTTCTGCTAATTGGCTCCGTCCTAACCTTGCGTGCCATTTATTTCCTTACTATTAATAATAATCATTTTTAGTTATCAATAATTATTTTGTAAATGTTAATCTTTTTTATTACACTTACTAATTTAGAATTATATTTAAAAATTATTTTTTAGAAGATAATTTTCTCTCGGTTTTTTAAAATTTTATTTACATGATAAGTGCCAATTACCTGATAAAGTTATGTGTAAAAAATATATTTGGATATTATTGAGACCTGTTAATTTTAACTTTCTTAGAATCGTTTTTTTTCATTCCACTTTTTCTCATGATTTGAGCCTGCGGTAAAGTCATCACTGTCCATTGACAGATGTCTTTTTACATTTAGTTAGATGCAACCACAATTAATTTAGTTCACTGAAACAAGGGCAGCCTAATTAAATTTTAACCTTTTCCAGACTGCTCTTTTTTAAAAAAGTTACAGCTGTTTGTTAAAATGCCATTTAAAAAAAGTAATAATTACTATTCATTTCTACGTATCTGAATTTATGCATCGTATACATAAAATTTCAAAAGCGATTTTTTTATATATATGTCATTATAAATATTGCCTAACATTGAGAAGGATGTAAGACAGGGTGACTCCATATCTTCAAAACTTTTTACAGCAGTGCTGCAAGAAATATTTTGTGGATTAAAATGGGAAGCTAAAGGAGAGAAAGTAAATGGACATTATTTAAGTCATTTAGATTTTGCAGATGATGTAGTTGTTTTGCAAATAATACTTTAGAGCTGCAGGAAATGTTGCAGGAGTTATCAGATGAAAGTAGGACTAAAGATAAATATTAAAAAGACTCAAGTAATGTTTAATAGATTTTCTTAAAATACGAAAATAAAGATTGATTATGATGAGTTAGAAAAAGTTAACAGCTAAAATACCTTGGTCAGATTATTAATACAGATGGAAACCCAATGGATGAAATTAATCATAAAATTAAACTTGGTTGGAGTGCTTTTGGTAGAAATAACTTGAAAGGAAATATACCTATGTGTTTGAAAAGGTTTTTAATAAATGTGTTTTACCAGTTCTTACTTATGGATCTGATCTTAGACACTTAATAAAAGAACAATACAGAGACTTCAGACTACTCAAAGAAGTATGGAGAGATGCATGTTAGGAGTAACAAGAAGAGATCAAAAATGCAATATATGGTAAGAAAACAAACAGGTGTTACTGACCTCATTGAAAAAAATTAAAAGAATGAAGTGAAGTTGGACTGCACATATTGTTAGAAGAGATAATAACAGATGGGCAATTGAAATCTTAAACTGGATTCCAAGAGATTGTAAAAGACCCAGAAAGAGACCACATGTGAGATGGATGGATGAAATAAAAAAGTGTGCAGGGGTGATGTGGAGAAGAGAAGCTAAAGATTGGAGAAGATGGATTGAACTTGGAGATACTTTCATTCTGCAGTGGATTGATAATGATAAAATATTGCCAGTAGTAGTTTCCATTAAAAATAATTAAATTTATTTTCAATGTTCATTCATTCTTTCTGATTAGTTTTTAAATGACTAACAATAGTGTATAGATACCCAATTTATTTTTTAATATCAATAAGATTATCTCTTTTTTTTTTTACTTTATACATAAATTGTTGATTTGTTAAAATATTTAGTAAACTTTTTTATGTACCCTGATGGAATATAAATTATTAGATGGTGTTTGGTTATTTATTCTACAGCTAAGAATATGTAGTAAATTGTAAGTTTATCGATCTTTTATCTTAAGTCAATGGATTTTGTTATTGCAAGTTATAAATATATATTGTATTATTATTTTTTCTATTATTATTATTATTATTACTATTATTATTACTATTATGATGATGATGATAATAATAATAATAATAATAATAATAATAATAATAATAATAATAATAATAATAGAGAACTACTACTGACAAATACTCTTCATATGATAACTTTAATTAAAATTTAAATATTTGCAAAGCTCATTGAACCAATTTCTAGGCTTCACCCCACAGATAAAAAAAAATGATAATGGCGTTATTGCTTGGAAGTACCTAAGAAGTTCAAGCGCCAGAACTGTTAAAAAGCAATACTAACGGCTTTATTGCTATTGGTTGAGAGTTCAGAAGTTCATCTTGAGATTCCCAATCCCAATTTGGGCACTCTACTAACTATGCCAAAGTCAAACTCTGCAATGCCTCCCCTCCCTTGCTAGAAATACTTATACTCAAATTAATTTCCACTTGTTTTATTTTTAGATATCAAGATTTACTGCTTGCTTACATTGAATGCATTTTGCTAATAACATACATTCTGGCAAGATAGGACTTTTGTAAAATCATCCCTGACATTATTAATGTAATTATGAAAATCTTTTTTCCATAGAACAATTTAAAACCAAATAGTAGAAAAACTCTGAAATTATAAACTAGGGTTCAGTCAATCAAGTTTTCAAGTAGGAGCAAAAGTTCATTTAAGTGAGTGGACAATATCAATATTTATATCATGAAATCACAGTGAGATTCATTTGTGTGGTGTTGGATGTCGATTGTCAGAACAATAAGATGGAAGATTGTCTTTCAAATGAGTATCATTTGGCTAGATTTTCAGCTATTCTTTTAAATGAACTACCAAGTTTGTATAAACCCAGATTCAAAATATTATTTTCTGTAGACTTTAGTAATGTGACAATCTCTGTGTGAAATTGTGATTTTAATTTCAAGTTGAGAATTTTTAGCCATATCAAATGAATAGCTAATAAATCTGAAATCAATTACTTATGAATGAATAACAATTAAAGAAAATGAAAATTTATTTCTCAAATTATATAACATAGTTATAAACATTAAATCTTATTATGCGCATGGTCAGCACATAAATACATATAAGGCTTTAACCTTACTGCTATGTGCCTTGAGTGCTCAATTTTATCATGAACGGGACCTCTACAAATCTTAACACAAGATTATGACTTTGTAAAGATAAGAGCGGCCATTTTATCTTCAACCTATTTTCTAATTATATAGGCAAATCTGAAGCATTTTGATTTGAGAGTGTGAAGCTAATAAGTTCTTCATTAATTAAGTCCATCACCTCATCTAGAATTCAACATTTGTGAAATCTTTTGATTTTCAGAGAGTTAATATTTAGATTTTATAATTAGAAATATTTTGAATCAATTTAAAGTTGTAAACATTAATTCTTACGAAGCGCATCATAGTTGCAAATATTATGATATTTATTGGCTTAGTCTTCAGAAGTTTTGGGAAATGAACTTAGTTTTGTTTATTTCACAGTCTAGCTTAACTTTGAATGTCATTTGTTTTTTTATCTGAAGATGTTGTTCAATCAATTAAAAATGACATTAAATCTATAAAAAATACCAAACTAGGATATTAATGTTTTTATTTCCAATAAATTGGCTGTTTTTCACTACAAGGTGTATATTTTTGTTAACATATTGTCTCACAATTAATCACTGAAATAAAATTGTTAACTAGCCTCATAAATATACCAACCCATTTTAAAATTTAAATATTTATCATACAGTAGTTCCTAACAGTTTGTGCAATGCAATTTATTTCTTTTGTGTTTAATTCAAGAGTTTCTATGTGACTTTGAACTAGGATCATGACACTTCCTTTTATCTAACCATCTATAGTGCATTTGTGTATTATTTTAGGATTTTTTCCCCCATCATCTTGATTAGCAGTGAATTTCATTAATAGCAATCCACAATTCTCAAACAACATTGAATGTTCAGGTTTCTTGATTTTATGTGCTGCAAGCTAGGTGGTAGATATTTTTTTTACTTTTTTATGTTATTGATAGGAACTGCATGTTTTTACAGTGATTCTTTAAAGAATTTTTCATATCAACTGCCATTTTTTCTATTTAACTTGTGACTGTTTTGTCAGAGACTAACACTTAAAATATAGTATTTTGTTTCTTCAGGATTGGATTATTTACAAGTATTATTACACTTTATTTTATGAAATGACTACCAGTAAAGGCTTCATGTATTCTACTATTAACTTTGATATTACATAGCAAGCTTTTTTGTTTTAGATTTATGCTTTGTGGTTTTTTTTTCTTTTAATAACAAACCACTGCTTCTCTAAACTTAATTTGAGTTTATGAAATTTATCCTTGTTTGTTCATGTTGCTGTATTTCCAGTGGTATATCTCTTGAAGTTGAACTAATTATTTATGGCACATTTTATGATGAAATAAGCATGATAATTTGCCAAAGTATTATGTACACAAATACTTATCTGGCTAAATGTTTTAGACATCTTGAAATGCAGCACCCATTTTCATGATTTCACTTGAATACAAAACTTAAAATTTTATATTTTGGCTAATGATATCCAATAAAAACTTCTAACATTGTTTGTGTACCATATAATAGTGAGTATTGTTACTTAGTACTTTAGGATACATTAACAATAGGAAATAACTACTTTCTGATAAATTATAGATCTTAATTTTAACTGTTTTTTCTCAACCAAGTGTTATAGCTGCTACTGAAACTTAAACATTTCCTTTAAGCAATAATTGGATGTAAGTTTGATACAATTTACATGCAGCTGATATAAAAACTACTTTATTTCATAAATCTGAAAAGCAAAATTTAATTCACCACTGGGATGCAATTAAATTATCAATATTATAATTATTAAAATATTAAAATTTATACATATGCTCTGGACAATGCAAAAAGAAAAGGAAGCAATAATCTTTTTCATGTTTTTAAGTTGCTGGGTTTTTTTACTTTTAGATATATCATTATTTTGTTTAATTTCATAGCCACTTAAATATGCATGTTTACACAAATTGATCATGTTTATTAAAATCTTGCAATTTTATATCAAGCCAAAAATGCATTTGAATTTTTAAGAAAGCCTTTAGAGGAGGTTATAATATTTTATTTGGAAGATTGGATTCCAAATAATTTCAGTTTGTGGTGAGATCCATCATAGAAACTGCTTACTGCACTTTGTGCCTTCTTAATCATCATCATCAAACATTATCAATCCACTGCAAGATGAAGGTCACTCCAAGTTCAACCCATCTTCTCTGACCTTTAGCTTCTCTTCTCCACATCACACCTGCACCCTTTCTTATTTCATCCATCCATCTCACATGTGGTCTCTTTCTGAGTCTTCTACAATCTCTTGGAATCCAGTTTAAAATTTCAATTGTCCATCTATTACCATCTCTTCTAGCAATATGTCCAGCCCAATCCCACTTGTCTTTTAAATTTTCAATGAGGTCAGTGTATTGCGTTTTTGATCTCTTCTTGTTACTCCCAACATGCATCTCTCCATACTTCTTTGAGTGGTCTGAAGTCTCTGTATTGCTCTTCTATTAAGTGTCCAAGTCTCGTATCCATAAGTAAGAACTGATAAAACACATTTATTAAAAACCTTCCTTTCCAAACACATAGGCATATTTCCTTTTAATATCAAGTTATTTCTACCAAAAGCACTCCAACCAAGTTTAATTCATTTCATCAATTAGGTTTCCATCAGTATTAATAATCTGACCAAGATATTTGTACCTGTTAACTCCTTAATAGTAGCAGGTATTTAAACATACACACTAGCCCAAACAGAAATTGGTAGAAATATTTATATATAAAATAAGGTACTTACGGATAATTTGCCTGATGACGTATTTGACCCACCGGTTTCCCTTCCGGTGGGCATCGACGATCGTTGTATGACAACGTTGTCATGGCAACGAAGTGACTGGCGTGATTAATCCATCAGAGAGTCAATTTTTTTTTTTTTAAACCGCGAGATTTAAAATTCGGAGAGAGGTTTGGGAAATTTTTTGATTTTTCTGTCTATTGTGATTTTGCTATCCACTTGATCACAGTGATTTTTTTCAGCTCTTCCATTGCGTCCTTGATATTTTACTTTGTGATATGGCTGAAGCTCCAAGAACCTTGTTCAGTTTACCAAGTACGGAGGAAGAAGCGATCATCTTCTTACAAGACCGCGGTCTTCTCCCCAAAAGGAAATTATGTCAAAATGGGCATGAAATGAAAAAATATATTCATGATTCCAAGAAACAATGGCGGTGTAACTTGAAGGATTGCCTGTCAGAAATTGCAATTAGAAAAGGCACGTGGTTTGTTGGCTCCAAAATGACTTTCGTGACCGCTATACGCTTCATCTATAGTTGGTCCAAAGAATTAACATCGATAACATTTTGTGCGGAGGAATTGAATATTTCGGACAAAACTGTAATCGATTGGAATAACTACCTCTGGGAAGTTTGTACCTGGAGTTGTTAAGAAATGAAAGGCGAAAATCGGAGGTCCCAACACAATCGTTGAGATTGATGAAAGCCTCTTCACAAAACGGAAGAACAATGCCGGAAGAGTCCTACCACAGCAATGGCTATTTGGCGGCGTGTGCAGAGAGACTGAGGAATGCTTTATTGTAGCCGTTCGAGATAGAAGTGCGACTACTCTCATGCAAGAAATTTTGCAAAATGTACACGAAGGCTCGACTATCTACAGCGATTGCTGGAAGGGATACAAGAGCGAAGAGTTAGCTGAGGCTGGCTATGAACACCATCATGTTAATCACACATACAACTTCGTAGACCCCACAACTGGCGTACATACACAGAATGTTGAAAGGTTGTGGGGTTTGGTCAAATGGCGTAATAAAAAACACAGAGGGACAGCACGTCAGCACCTCGACTCATATTTGAGCGAGTTTATGTGGAGGCAGTCATACAAAGCTGATCCTTTCGCTGCAATTTTAGAACATATATCGCAATTCAGTCCTCCGCAGTGAACGCTATTTGTAAGTAATTTTAATTTTTTTTATAATAATTATAATTTTAGAATTAATTATATTATTGAATATAGACAATACCAATATACAGTCCGTTTTTAACATTACCGCATGCTTATAAAAGTACGGCCTCTTACACCACATTTTATACAAGATGGCCATTAATGGTAGATTCGCATTAACTTTTTTTTTTTTTTTAAATTTACAAAAAAATTTTTTTTTTATATTTCTTCAATTATCAAACTTCCACTTAATTACATTTAATTTGTAAATAATTTTTGTATTTTTTGTTTAATATTTCTACAAATATCAAATTATTTTTCGTAAATTCATCGGCTATATTTTGTATTTTATATCTTGACACCCCCCCCTTTTAAAATTAGCTCGCCATTAATGGCACATTTTCAATAAGTTTTTGTTTCTATATTTTGTATTGACCTTATTTTGTATTTCATGCAGGTAAATTTTCACTAATTTGTTGGGTTTTTTTTGTATTTTTTGGTTAATATTTCTACAAATATCAAATTATTTTTCGTAAATTCATCGGCTATATTTTGTATTTTATATCTTGACACCCCCCCCTTTTAAAATTAGCTCGCCATTAATGGCACATTTTCAATAAGTTTTTGTTTCTATATTTTGTATTGACCTTATTTTGTATTTCATGCAGGTAAATTTTCACTAATTTGTTGGGTTTTTTTTGTATTTTTTGGTTAATATTTCTACAAATATCAAATTATTTTTCGTAAATTAATCGGCTATACAGTACGCTTTTAAAATTAGGGAATGTGAGCGCCATTAATGGCACATTTTCAATAATTTTTTGTTTCTATATTTTGTATTGACCTTATTTTGTATTTCATGCAGGTAAATTTCCACTAATTTGTTGGGTTTTTTTTGTATTTTTTGGTTAATATTTCTACAAATATCAAATTATTTTTCGTAAATTCATCGGCTATATTTTGTATTTTATATCTTGACACCCCCCCCTTTTAAAATTAGCTCGCCATTAATGGCACATTTTCAATAAGTTTTTGTTTCTATATTTTGTATTGACCTTATTTTGTATTTCATGCAGGTAAATTTTCACTAATTTGTTGGGTTTTTTTTGTATTTTTTGGTTAATATTTCTACAAATATCAAATTATTTTTCGTAAATTCATCGGCTATACAGTTCGCTTTTAAAATTAGGGAATATGAGCGCCATTAATGGCACATTTTCAATAATTTTTTGTTTCTATATTTTGTATTGACCTTATTTTGTATTTCATGCAGGTAAATTTCCACTAATTTGTTGGGTTTTTTTTGTATTTTTTGGTTAATATTTCTACAAATATCAAATTATTTTTCGTAAATTCATCGGCTATATTTTGTATTTTTATCTTGACACCCCCCTTTTAAAATTAGGTCGCCATTAATGGCACATTTTCAATAAGTTTTTGTTTCTATATTTTGTATTGACCTTATTTTGTATTTCATGCAGGTAAATTTTCACTAATTTGTTGGGTTTTTTTGTATTTTTTGGTTAATATTTCTACAAATATCAAATTATTTTTCAGTAAATTCATCGGCTATACAGTTCGCTTTTAAAATTAGGGAATGTGAGCGCCATTAATGGCACATTTTCAATAATTTTTTGTTTCTATATTTTGTATTGACCTTATTTTGTATTTCATGCAGGTAAATTTCCACTAATTTGTTGGGTTTTTTTTTGTATTTTTTGGTTAATATTTCTACAAATATCAAATTATTTTTCGTAAATTCATCGGCTATATTTTGTATTTTATATCTTGACACCCCCCCCTTTTAAAATTAGCTCGCCATTAATGGCACATTTTCAATAAGTTTTTGTTTCTATATTTTGTATTGACCTTATTTTGTATTTCATGCAGGTAAATTTCCACTAATTTGTTGGGTTTTTTTTGTATTTTTTGGTTAATATTTCTACAAATATCAAATTATTTTTCGTAAATTCATCGGCTATATTTTTATTTTATATCTTGACACCCCCCTTTTAAAATTAGGGTGCGCCATTAATGGCACATTTTCAATAAGTTTTTGTTAATATATTTTGTACCTAATTTTTCAGCATGTATTTGGGTTTTTGTAATTCATTTTTAAGATTTTTTAATAGTTTTCATGCATGTACATATTAAATAATTTTGTGTTACTATATTTGTATTCACCGTATTAAATTTTCACAATGTTTTTTTTTTTTGTATTTTTTTCCAGGACCAAGAAGCATGCTGGTGTTCGGTGCGTATCACGTGACATTCGGTACTTACGGATAATTTGCCTGATGACGTATTAGCCTGAAGGCATACCGGTCTAATGTTGCGCTTTTTAACGTGACGTGTTCACGTGATATGCGGACACATCTTATCGAATAGATGTGTCTGCAGATCACTTGGAGACGTTATCTTAAAAATCGCAATATTAGACCGGTATGCCTTCAGGGTAATACGTCATCAGGCAAATTATCCGTAAGTACCTTAACTACTATATACAGTCTTTCAATCTGCAGAAGTACTTTCCGTTAATTTTTTAACCATTCTCAACTGCTGTTAAATTCAATATATATATTAAGTGTGTAATTTAAACTAAAAAAATGTTGTTGAAGCCTAATGTAAATCTGTTCAAATATTATAGATGTCTATACTATGCATGTTGTTGTTTTTGCATTTTAAATCACATTCTATTTTTGCTTTTTAAAAAAAGAGTATGTAATCAATTAATCATTTAGTGTCCACATGTTTATTTTTAAAAGGTGAGTAACAGCAGTGGGCACAATTAAATTTGACAATTAAAAATTGAAATCTGATTTTTAATTGTAATTAACAATTTAAAAATTACACAATGTGATCTGAAATTAATGTAATGTGAAACAATGAAATTTGATTTTTAAACAGAATGAAAAATTAAAAAATTAAAGACAAAAATAATAATTTAATTTTTAATTGTTAGTTTTAATTAAATTTTGCCCAAAGTGATGAGTAGGTGTCTTTTTATTATCATAAGTCTAAGTTCTTATTTTTATTTTAAACTTTTAGTTTACCCTAATGGAGAGGAAAAAACACCCAAGAAAATGAATTTCTTTGGAAACAAAAATTTCAATTTTAGATTGCTTAGTGAAATGGGAAGGATCAACAGCGATTGGAAAACATTTTAGTTTGGGTGAGACCAGTATAAGAGCAATTAAAAAAATAAAGTTGGCACTAGTTGTATGCCCTCTTGTGACAAATCTGATGTCTTACTAGTTCACAAACGAACCTGCACATCATCAAATAGTGATAATGATTAAAATACTGTACATGTATGAAAAATGTAAAATACTGTAAATCATGCATAAAAATATATTGTTTTGAATAAAATTAAATACTGTAGTTAATAAAAAAAGTAAAAAAAAAGTTTGTCTTGTATCAATTTTTTTCAAATTTGAAATTTTTTATTAGTCATATTTTATTTCCTTATTTTTTATGCAAATTTTAAAGTAATTTTACATTGTTGCTTTGCTTTTATGCGATTTTTGAAAATTACAGTATGTATCCCTCATTTTTTAAGGTAAGTTAAGTCTATTTTTGTGTGATTTCTTTTGTGCACATTTTCTGAGAAACCTATCTACCACATAAAATGAGACCCAGGTGTATTAGATTTAACATAAAGAAAATATGGAATTGTACATCCATTTACCAATCTAATTGCTTAATCCCAGGACTACAAGTCAATACATGACTTTTATCTGTCAAATATTATTATCCAATAGGTTTGCATTACAAATAGATTGACAACTAAAGCAAGTTTTTGTGTTTTAAATGAATTTAAAATAAATTAACAATAAATTAAAAAAATGACAATAGACAATAAATGTTCAAAACATGTACTATAATCAAATATTATGGGTCAAAATCTCTGTTGAAATTAATATTAATAAAATAGTTGTTTATACATCAAAATTTACCTATATAATGTTTTATATATAATATATATTTATGTGAGATGAAAAATATTGTTACACATATATACTCTTTGAAATATAAGAAAGTTAATGACTTTTTCTCACGTCTTTAAAATAAATAATTGAAATACAATATAATAATCATCAGTTTACTTATTCATTCATTTTACTTTTCAAATAAAATACCAATAAATAATTGCTATGATGAAGTTCTTTTAGATTTTGATATTTATCAGATGCATATTCAAAAATAATTTGCAGTTAATGAATAAGAGAATAATATTTTTAATCAAATTTTTACAATGTAACATTCAAAATTTTGGTATGCAATATTTCGAGGAAATGTAATATGGAAAATAACTATACACAAAAATGTATACTTGAAACACTTAATTTTAAGCATATCTCATATACATTTTTACATATAGTTATTTTCCATATTAGTCTATAAATGTAAACGTAAATTGATTTTTAACTTCCTTTTATTTCACACATATAAAAAATAAACAATTATATACCTTAAGACAGTGTTTCCCAACCTGTGGTATGCATACCACTGGTGGTATGCGAGTTGCTGGTTGGTGGTACACAAAAAATAATCAATAATGGCGGACATAAAAAAAAATTAAATCATAAAAATATCATCAACAAATAAAAAATCCTTCTCCTTTTTTCTTTTCAAAAACTTTATTTTTTATCTCAATACTGAACATATATATACATTAATATACAAAACTCCAACGTTTCAACTGTTTTATCTCATACAGTCATTTTCAAGGATCTGCAACAATATTAAATACACATCAACAAATAAACTTCAATTACATAAAAACTTTCTCTTACATTAACATAATATTAAACATATGGAAATATATTTTACTTACAGCTTTCTCCCACTGCTATATTTTATTACTCTTTTTTTTTTTTATTTACATTGTTTAATTACAATATATCTTAAAATCATCCAAGAAACTTTCTATACAAATTTAAATACCAACTCTAATTTCCAAAAACCTCCCCCTTTCTTTAAATTTTATCTAAAACCCATCTTAAAACTACATTCCTAAACTATATATTTAAATGAATATAAAACAAATTTAAACATTCCCCCCCCCCCTCTCTCTCTCTCTTTTATACAAAAAAACTTCTAACAATTTACCTAAACCCATTAAGCATTTATTTTAATTATACAGTAATTTATATTCCTTATCTACTCCATTAATTCTATTTAGAGTAGGATTATATTTTTTTATATAAAAAAATTCTTTAACCATCCTTTCCTTGTAATTTTTAACCCTTTCTAACATTTTAATACTAAATTCTTTATGACCTAAACCTTTACAATGAATGTAAATATTTGAATTTTTGTCATACAAATGTTGTCTAAGTCTAGTTTTTAATTTATTCTTAGTTGTACCAATATATGAAACCTTACCTCCCTCCCTCTTACAATTTAAACATTCAACTAAATATATTCCATTCATTTTGTCAGTTTCTATATTTTTTGTATCATTGATTAAATTTCCTAAATTCAATTTCTTTTAGATCGGAAGAATAATTAACCTACTTCTCCCTTTGTATTTATTATTTATACTTTTTATAATCTTTTTAATCTTCATAAAAGTATCTCTAGAAACATTGTAACTATTATATATAAAATTATTTACATCTTTCCCATTGTTTCTCTTCTTTATTATTTTTTTAATATTTCTTTTATTACATAATTTATCAATAATTTTAACTGGATAATTATTTTTTATACCTTCCTCTTTTATATTACTAATTTCTTTTATAAACAATTTTTCTTCAGAACATAAATTAATTACTCTGTTTATCCTATTATTAATAATATTAATTTTATGTTCATATTCAATGTCTGAATCCCAACTACTTAACAAACCATAAAAGAGCGTCTTTTCTGAATACACTAGTTTCAATATCAACCTTACAATTTTTAATAACTTTTTTTATTATAACATCCATATAAGTAATTACATTATTTTTTTTCTTTTTCCATAGTAAAACTAATGTCATCATCAATTGAATTAATATACCTTATAAAACATTCAGATTTTCTATAATTGCCATTGAACACTAAAAAATAATCATCAACATACCTAACCCAAAAAACAGGCTTATATTTTGTAACACAAAAATATTTATCTTCATAATCATCCATAAATATAGCAGCTAACAATCCACTCATACTATTCCCCATACTCAATCCTTTACATTGTCTATAATATACTTCATCATATTTAAATACCACATCTTTACAACAAATATTTAACATATCATTCAATTGATTACATTCCATTTTTATACTCTTATTAGTATCTTTAATATATCTATTCAATATTATATCAAATGCCTTATGTGGTACAATATTCGTGTACATACTACATATATCAAGTTTAGCAAAAAACACATTTTTATACTTATTTTCCTCTAAAAAAACTTTTAAAGTCCTTAACTACTTTTAAGTATAAAAATGTGTTTTTTGCTAAACTTGATATATGTAGTATGTACATGAATATTGTACCACATAAGGCATTTGATATAATATTGAATAGATATATTAAAGATACTAATAAGAGTATAAAAATGGAATGTAATCAATTGAATGATATGTTAAATATTTGTTGTAAAGATGTGGTATTTAAATATGATGAAGTATATTATAGACAATGTAAAGGATTGAGTATGGGGAATAGTATGAGTGGATTGTTAGCTGCTATATTTATGGATGATTATGAAGATAAATATTTTTGTGTTACAAAATATAAGCCTGTTTTTTGGGTTAGGTATGTTGATGATTATTTTTTAGTGTTCAATGGCAATTATAGAAAATCTGAATGTTTTATAAGGTATATTAATTCAATTGATGATGACATTAGTTTTACTATGGAAAAAGAAAAATAATGTAATTACTTATATGGATGTTATAATAAAAAGTTATTAAAAATTGTAAGGTTGATATTGAAACTAGTGTATTCAGAAAAGAAACTTTTATGGTTTGTTAAGTAGTTGGGATTCAGACATTGAATATGAACATAAAATTAATATTATTAATAATAGGATAAACAGAGCAATTAATTTATGTTCTGAAGAAAAATTGTTTATAAAAGAAATTAGTAATATAAAAGAGGAAGGTATAAAAAATAATTATCCAGTTAAAATTATTGATAAATTATGTAATAAAAGAAATATTAAAAAATAATAAAGAAGAGAAACAATGGGAAAGATGTAAATAATTTTATATATAATAGTTACAATGTTTCTAGAGATACTTTTATGAAGATTAAAAGATTATAAAAAGTATAAATAATAAATACAAAGGGGAAAGTAGGTTAATTATTAAACCAGTATATAAAAAGAAATTGAATTTAGGAAATTTAATCAATGATACAAAAAATATAGAAACTGACAAAATGAATGGAATATATTTAGTTGAATGTTTAAATTGTAAGAGGGAGGGGGTACACGTTTCATATATTGGTACAACTAAGAATAAATTAAAAACTAGACTTAGACAACATTTGTATGACAAAAATTCAAATATTTACATTCATTGTAAAGGTTTAGGTCATAAAGAATTTAGTATTAAAATGTTAGAAAGGGTTAAAAATTACAGGGAAAGGATAGTTAAAGAATTTTTTTATATAAAAATATAATCCTACTCTAAATAGAATTAATGGAGTAGATAAGGAATATAAATTACTGTATAATTAAAATAAATGCTTAATGGGTTTAGGTAAATTGTTAGAAGTTTTTTTGTATAAAAGAGAGAGAGAGAGAGGGGGGGGGGGGGGAATGTTTAAATTTGTTTTATATTCATTTAAATATATAGTTTAGGAATGTAGTTTTAAGATGGGTTTTAGATAAAATTTAAAGAAAGGGGGAGGTTTTTGGAAATTAGAGTTGGTATTTAAATTTGTATAGAAAGTTTCTTGGATGATTTTAAGATATATTGTAATTAAACAATGTAAATAAAAAAAAAAAAGAGTAATAAAATATAGCAGTGGGAGAAAGCTGTAAGTAAAATATATTTCCATATGTTTAATATTATGTTAATGTAAGAGAAAGTTTTTATGTAATTGAAGTTTATTTGTTGATGTGTATTTAATATTGTTGCAGATCCTTGAAAATGACTGTATGAGATAAAACAGTTGAAACGTTGGAGTTTTGTATGTCTATAAGAATCTTTGATCAGTGTTTCCCAACCTGTGGTACGCGTACCATTGGTGGTACGCGAGTTGCTGGTTGGTGGTACACGAAAAATAATCAATAATGGCGGACATAAAAAAAAATTAAATCATAAAAATATAGAAACGTTTTTTCCTATAATTCATAAAAATTATTTTAATTAATAATATTATACAGTAAAGTTATTAATATGTACAGTCGATAACGATCTTTAATGTTAATGATAAAATTGAAAGTATGATTAAGAAATTAGATTTTTGGAAACAGTAATATATATAAGTATCGAAAATAATCAACTGGAAGTATTCGAAACTCTACATATTTTTTTGTTTGAAAATAAGGTTAGTCTGTCTCAAGATATACGAGAAAATATAATAGCACATTTAACAGGATTAAAATTGTCTTTTATGGAATATTTTCCAAAACCCGAAAACACAAATGATAATTGGATTTCAAACCCCTTCTATGCAGAAAACTTATAAAAAGCTACATCATTATCAATAAAGGATAAAGAAAATTTAATAGAATTATCATGTGACAGAACTTTACAAGTAGAATTCAAACGACACAATCTAATTAATTTTTGGTTAAACATTAAATAATATGAACAACTTTCTGAGAAAGCTCTTAAATTATTATTACCGTTTACTACGGAATTAGTAGGAAGAGCTTTTTCTTCATATATTTTTTTAAAAAATAAGTATCGAAACAGATTGAACGCAGCTGTAGAACCAAATTTCAAAAAATTATGTTGTTCGAAACAAGCACAAAGATCTCATTAAATTTATTTTATAAAAATATTTGATTATGATAAGAAAATATACTAATTGTTTTTTTATAATTTTGTGTTTTTATTAAAACCATTTATTAGTAAACAAAATATGACAAAATAGTAGATAAATAATGAGTCGGATCAAGGCAAATCAATCTAAATTATTTAATTTGAAAGAATGTATCAGAAAAGGACCATACCCAGAAATTAGAATCTCATTAATTCTTGATCATCTATTGTGGATTACTAGATGTAAGCTAGTATTTAATCATCAAAATTTTAATCCTATTAACTTCATGCTGAACAATATAAAGAAAACAAGAACAAGAGATAGCCTGATAACCCCTGAGGTTATTTTTACCATGACTTGGGATATGCTGGATTTATCCTCTCCATGGCCCAACCAATAGCAAGATGCTCCAAAAAAGAGAAAACAGACTCAAATTCGGGAAAACCAAATGAAGGAATGAGAAAACACTTTGAACAAAATATGTACCAAATAACCTTTAATGTAATAATGTAATCTTTAATAAATTATTTTGGAAAAAAATATGAAACTTTGAACAAACACATACATATAAATATGTTACAGTGAGTTTATAATTTCAGTGAGTTTATAATCTGGTGTGACGTTTAGGCGTGTTTCAATGTAATTTGTCTCATTATGAGATGTGAATACATACATGGTCATCCTATAATATATATAATGCAAATAAAATAACACACTCACAATAACAAATTTCACAAAATACAATCATTTTTACAAACTGGTACAATTTAGCGTGATGTACTACCAAGTGGTACATGAGCCAAAAAAGGTTGGGAAACGCTGATCTATAGTATAAACTTTGGTAATATTGGATCTTGTAATTTTATCAATATAGATAAAATGTAAGAATGTCATTTTTTTTCATTAGTCATCCAAGTCATGTGTAATTAAAATGTACTGAATGAGTTTGAACTCAAGTACACTATAAACAGATACTTATCTAGATTGAAAACAATCTAGTGGCACTCATGGGAAAACACATGTACTTAGCTAAACTGAATAAAGAGTGATATCATCCCTTTCCAACTTCATAATATTAGTTTTATAGAATATATATATTTTTTTATAAGTTGTCATGAATAGCACCAGTGTGTGCATATGACCATGAATGGTCTTATATATTTGGAAAAAAAAATAGGAAGGATTCTTTGTTAGAAGAACCTAGTATTGGAGATAAGCATAAGGCACTCCAGGAATTTCACAGTGGGTACTTTTATTCAGTTGCTATATTTAATATTATTTTTATTTGTTGACAATGGCCAGTATGTTTTATTGTTCAAATGACTGCCCCAATATATAAATAAATACCAAGAATCTTTAATGCTGATATTTTCAAGTGGCACAGTGATTCTATAATTTCTTTATCTATGCTATGATGAATTAATATAGTTACAAATGGTACAGATTGGATAGGCATATATCTAATAATTAATAATTTCCCCTATCTAAATATTTATTATGGTTACAAATGTGACATATTAAAATAGTTACAAATTATAGTTAGAAATGGCATGCCAAATAGGCATTGAAATATGCCACACACCTGAGAGAGGTGTATTTCTATGTTAATTTAAATAGTTACAAATCTTATATTAATTTAAATTGTTACAATATATATATATATATATATATATATATATATATATATATATTAATATAATATATATATATATATATATATATATATAGTAATGGAACAGGTTTCTCCTGGCATGAAAATAGGTTAGTGAGGTCATCACAATGAATAAGAGTATATCTTTGTACTATATCTACCATATACACATTGATTTCATTCCTATGAGAGAAGAGATTAAGAATCAAATAAATATTAAATATATATCTAACTCATCTCATCCTTGCCATATTTGCATTTCCTTTATCTCGAGTTTCAAACTCATGGAGACTCTACATGATTGATCACTGTAAATATAGTTATTAAATATATTCAAATGTTAAATTAAAATTCTTGGTATGTTTTTCTATAGTCAACTTTCAATTGGTCATATTTTCTCACACATTTATAAATATTTTTGCCCATTTACAGTGATCAATATGTTTAACAAAGAAAATTTATAAAAAAATTATAAAACATTTAATTAGACATTTATGGTATCATTCTTTGCTTATAATTGGTTCTAACTATTATTCCAAACCATAATCCCCCCAAAGAATAGCCATTTGATGTCTCTATCAACATAAATGAAATTTATATTATGTTTAGGATTACCACAACCATCTTTACTTTCTATATTTTTATTTGAAACTCATAATTTATTTTATTTTAATTAACTTTGTATCTGTCATCATGGTGATCTGGGATTCCCCTGTTATATATGGTAGTCATGATATAGACAAGGAAGACCATTCATAATAGAAATAGTTGGTCAAATATACCAAAAATATTTTACAAAATTATTAATATAAACAAACAAAGAAAAATATATATGATGCAAGTATATAAATGTTTGGACTAAATATGTATTAGGTAAAATCTTACCTTTCCTTTCTGATAGATGATCGGATTAGTACGCAATCAAGTGCTCATCATAAACTAAATTTTATTTTGCTTACACTAAAGGCAACAATATTTTTTCATTATGTTACATACTAAGTCTTATTTTTCCCCTTTTTTTGTGTATATTAAAGTAAAAAATATATATATCAAATATACAAATAAATAAAGTTAATGGCATCAACCTAAATTTAGTTTTGAAGTTTATAAGAAAAAATATCCTAGTGATCATTCCAGTAATCCTTGTTAATCCATTACAGGTATAGATGGTAAATTGTGAAGGTTCTAGAACATCCATTAGATCACTTATTCTTTACAGCCTTGGAATATCTGCTTTGAAGTGGAGAATTTTAGGATCCATTCATTAAGAATTGACTTGATGTTTTATAGTGCTGGTGTAAAGTGCTAGGCCAATTCCATCCCAATCCATGAGTGATGGCTTTCTTTCCCTGATGTCACTGTTATTTATATATTTCTTTAATGACTTATTTTGAGTGAAGTAATATCAATATTTCATATATTATTTATTAAATTGAGAGACTGCAAACCTCTCACATTCATTGTAAAGAAGAGGGTGACCGCCCTTTTCTTGTTAAATTCTCTGTCTTGTATTTACGATCTGATTGGCTGTTAGATAGTAATGAGCATGAGAGGTTTGCAATCTCTCAATTTAATTTCAATACTGTTTGCACTTTATAAAATAAGTATTATTTATATATCCTCAAATTTAGATATTGCATCTTATATCTTAGAACTACTGACACTTTGGAAATTTGAATGATCTGAATTTACTTGTGAAGACTTCAATTTCGAATTCCTTAGTTGGCTAACTTTAATTCTATGTGCTTGTTTTCACTTTTTCAGATATTCAGATATTGGTTTTTAATATTATTTCAAGTCAAAATTGGCTGATGTTTTTCTTTGAATTGTAAATTCGAATCCTCTACCTAAATTTTTGTAGGTTATTTAGGAGATAAGAATTTTTTTTCTCTTTTGAGAAGAAGCTCATTGTTCAAACAAAAGTAAGTTCATGATTATCATTTAGGTCCATTGTTGATGTTGTTTTTAAGGAATATTAATATATGTAATTTGTTAATAACAATAATATTTTTATTTGATATTTCTTTAATATTAATTGTCATTTCTTGATTGCATTCATTTTATCTGATTTTATTTACCATGCATTGTTATATTGTGTTGGAGTTGTAACATATTTAACAATATAATAATTGCTAAAGGTTAGTTATTGTCTATGTCTTATAATTTAATTGAGATATGTATTTACAGTATAATTAGGTTAGGATTTAAAATGCGTGTTGCAATTAATGGTTTGTCAATTTTAGTGCTTTAATATTTATTAATCTAGTGATTACTAAATAACACTAATATCATGAATCTTGGATTCAGATTAGGCCACATGGTGTGTAATTGCTATTGGAGGGATGTAAGAAATATCTATAATAATATATATTGTAACTGAGGCAACAGGTGGAAAGGAGATCGAGAGATAGAGATATATAACAGGGTGCCAAATTGTAACTTTAACAGAACAGTTGCTGTATCAATTCAATGGAGTCATAGATTTATAAATTATGAATTTATAAAGGAAGCAATTTATTAACTTTTAAAATAATTTTAACTTGTAAAATATTTAGGTTTAATTCCCTTCTTAAATTAAATGGTTTTTTTAAATCAAGCTAGCCGAATTGTAACACACAAAATGGAATGGACTGACTTGGCTATCATGTACTTGTAAATAACTGTCACGTGAATCAAACATAGCTGGTTTACAGTTCACAAGGATATTAAATAAAATAGCAATCCGTTTTTGCTCATGCTTAGGGTTCTATAATTGCTTTGGTAACTCATACTGTGGTCACCGAGAATTATACTAATAATAAACATTATAAAATATTACCAATAAGTTAAGAGAGGAGGAAAAACCTCAACTCATACTTATAATACTTTAATGATCTTGGTATTCCCCACATAAATCTCCAACACCATAGCTACAATTAATTTATTTCTGACTATAACCTCTCTAAACTCTCCTTTTCCACTAAACTTTATCTTTAACTTCTCCACACTAATGTATTTTCATGATCTGATATGCACGGAATAAACAGTCTTATCAATTTAATTAATTTATAATATCACATTAATTCTATAACAACAAATTCATGGGTTCTTATTTCATAATTGGAAAATTATAGTCTCAGGGTTTAAATCAGGTATACAAAATTTCTATTGGTGATTTTACAAATTTATTGTTGACCAATGAATGTATCCCAGCATTTATAATTTAAGTAGACATACGCTTGATCTCTGAGCTAATATTTACTTTTCATCAACCAATAGTAATAATAATAATAAATTACTAAATAGTTAACTAAAATAGGATATTCTACCAACTTTAAATTTTGAACTAGATTACTGTCAATTGGAAGCACATTCAAATACCAAGAGTAGAAAAAGGGATTTTATGTCTACTCAAGATATTAGTCACAACACAATAAATTTATGAAAATAATAATTAATTTAAAAGTAAATCTTCTTCCAGATGTTTGCAGCGTGACCATAATAATTTGTAAAACAAGTTATGAATGTTTCTTTAAAGCAAATTTCGGATATCTGGAGAAAATATCAATTTAATAGTTAAACTTTTCCAATGTGTCTGTTCCAGAATAAGCATTAAAACATTTATTTAAAATTGCATATGATTAAGATTTCTGGATTTTGTGGGTACCAAAACATTAAGACACAACACCAAATTTTATTAATACATAACATTTATTAACAAATCAAGATAGAAAAAATAGCATCGTAGCAATCTGATTAATAAATAAAATATTTACAGTGGATTTACAATCACTACAGACAACATGATTCTTCTTTCATGCTTAATAAGACATTTCTACATAGCATGTTTTTATCAACCATGGTTTTGCATGGATTTAAATAAAATAAATAAATGAAAATATATATATTGTATTTAGAAACGTTCACTGGGAGGCAAGCTTAAATAACTATTTAATATAACAGCCCTTAAAATCAGCAAATTATAAAATAGCTTTTAATTGATTCTACTTATCAAAAGAAGTATATGTGTCTTGATGCTACTGACTTTACAAACCAAATATTATATATTGTTTCATTAATCTTTAACAGTCACACCGATCTAACTAACTACTTAGGTTTAATTTTACAACTTTTAGTTACTTCTTTAAATTATCACTTGTCTGTTCATTTGAGCCCTTAACTTTCTAACTCTAAACTAACTAATTGTTCTAGAGGTTACACTCATGCGCTTACATACAATCAATGCTTTCTATGTCCCAACATGAGTAATAAACCATTAATCTTACCATTCCAGTGGTGACTTGCTTCTGTTACAAGCCAGTTATGATGAGCACTGCTTATCTGGGCTTTTAACATTATCTTTAAATTTTGAATGGTTATCGGTCTTATAAATGATGGTGAGCCAAGGCATTATAATACATCAATTCCTGATTCACACTTAAATTTAAAAATGCCCTGAAGTAGGTAATACACTTCAATAGGAATTACATAATGACCAATCATTAAATTAACAAATTCTTACATAAAGATATGACTACAAAACATATATCTGTAAGAAAAATAAGACCACAAAGCAACACAAGATTGGAGAGTCCGTCTCAGATGCACCATCCATTTACCAATCATATAGAAATTTGCTATCCTTGGGATCCGATTCATGACTGATTTTGGAAATTAAACGCATACCTGATTTAGAGATTTACATCAATATGCTTATAAAATGCAGTTCAATTTTACTTTTACTGCAAGTTTTAACCAAATATTAGGTCAGAAGATGGAAACAAGTAGAAGAATACAAAAAAATCCTGAACAAAGTAACAACAGAACCCCTCTCAAATTGTTTGTGGCCCTTTGGTAATCTTCGATTGTCATTCATCTTCAAACCGACCTTCTTGACCATTCACCCCTGGTATTAAACTTTGATTGATTATGACACCCAATTTCGATATTAATTATTCACACTACTAAATGATCATGTGGTTTACTTGAGAATTTCCCAGTATTAAAATTGTATAAAAAAAATCAAGATACAATTGTAACAAACTGAAAGAGATTTTTATAATTTGGAATAATGGTTTTACTTTAACTTAAATTTTATGACTGAATATTATCAGATATTTATTTGAAATTAACATAAAATTGTAATCCTTTCAATTTGCTTTCGAATGACACTTTACATGAGACAAGAAAATTTATAATTGTCCCAATAAATAAAATTTCCTTTATACTACCACACACATTTGCTCATGCACTAATAGCCTTTCTAGCTAACTATGGGAATTACAGTTAGCACTAAACATATTAAACAATATTAGATTTTACAGATTTAATCCTATAAATTGATTGCTGAATTGGATACGACTATTAGCCAGCTAAAATTTATGATATAAACTTACATCGATCTCTTTTACTTATCTACATTATTTTACCAAATAAATATTATTTATTGATCTTAACACTTAGCCCCCCTCTGCTTTTCAGGTACTACACTCAATCTCAACAATTAAAATGCATTTAAATTTATTGTAAGTTAGACTTTAAACTGCCTTTATACATATAAACCCAACTTATACATTAATTTTTCTTTAAATGCTCTACAGCTATGATTTCTTTATACATTATATGTCTACCACAAGCTTTCCATGTCTCTGATTACTGTAAATCACTGTTAATTGTGAATTCTTTAATTTACTAGATTTCTTCTGCGAGAAAAATTTTCTTATTTATTGAAAACTGCATCTGCCACAACTCAGCTATCTTTGGCCAAAGCCAAAGGTTACAATATATATATATTGTAACTGACAGAATTGTGCAATCCACATGAAAATGACCTGAGGGCAGTCTGCATGTGTGTTCCACATTCTACCATCACAGACTAACAATTTTTTTTTGTACAGTTCGCTAAGATTAGGGGAAAACAAAAAACTCTTAACTATTTTACTTCAGTTATTGATTGCAAATAATGATGACAAACTGCCAAAAATAATAAGACGAACTCAATTTATTTATTTATATACAAAATAACATACACTGACGTCACGTTAGCTTATTGGTTTATAAATTAATTAACAGTAACTTAACCTTTCTAAATCTTATTATTATTTTAATTTACATTACACACATATATCACATACAGTATGCTTAAATGCTTTTAAACAATTCATATTTGATAATTTCTAATTTAGGATATTATCATTAGTCATTTTTGTATGACTCTCAATCTACTGCATAAATATCTGACTGCTCAGATATCTTATTACCTCTGTTTTAAGACTAAATAACTGTCCCAAATGAGGATAATACACTATTATTAAATTAAGAATGATTTAATTAATTGATTGCTGTGATCAATTTCAAGTTATGATATTAGAAAGCAATTAAATAATAAAATAATTATAAAATACAGGAAATAACATCTGTATTATACAAAAACCAATATATGTATAAATTAAACTTTTACTGCATACTATTTCTTAGAGTATTTGATATCACTGATGAGTGACCAGAAATCGTATCACTACAAGACATGTATAAAATGAAGCAGATAATATATGATACACCACTGCCCTAAATGAGTAATGAAGATAAGTGACCAGCAGTTCGCAAATGGTTTTACAATCATATTATTATTACTAATGAATTACATAAGAATGAATTTCAGATGTAATAAGCATATCCTGAATTTCTGGTTAACAGCTGCCCAATTCTATCAACTCCATCACTTTCAAATACAAGAATAGTTCACTCAAATTGACATCTATTTAATATAACCTTGATCTAGCTTATCTATGTAGTTCGATTAAACTCCATTCATAATTTATTAACTTGCTGATTCAGTATATTGTTGATATTTTCTTTAAGATTTAATTAATATTTAATAGCACAACAAGAGATTGTGATTACAAGCTAATTGTCATTTATAAAATAATTTATACAATTATCACTGACTAAATTGTGGTGTGATAAATGGAACAAACTACAATCTCTTATCATACCTGCTCATAACTATTACTATCATATTTTTCTTTAGATAGGAGATAAATAATAATGAACTAAAGATTAGTTTAAAGTTTATACTTAGTCTTTCAGCATCAAACGTTCAAATTCAATCATTAGGTATTGATTTATTTTGGTAGAGTTTATTCTTAAAACCATAGCTATGGTGGATGAAGTTTTAAATGACCATTCAGATTTTATTAGAATTAGTTGACAGTAATTTCATTTTAGTTTAATGGCTGGTTCTTCCTGTAGCACTGGACATTAGACTTTGACTCATCTAAGATAGATACATAGTGGTTACATGTTTGAGTGGTTTATTCACTTGTTAACAGCTTTTTGGGATGCAGCAATAAGTTTTTCAGTTTTCCCTCTGCCAGCTTGTTAGAGTGAATCAGATAAATTCTCTACTCTTGCATCATAGATCTGGCAAAACAACTGAATAATGATAATCCTCTGAATAACATATGAAGAATAATGGAAGCAGAATAGAATAGAATAGAATAATGCAGAATCATCTCACATATAATTTCCAGCACTATTTATATGGTTTGAAGCTATCTTATCTGTAAAATTCAGATTCATGGCTCATCTTTTGAATCTTTTAATCTATTGACTATAGATAACTCCAAAGAATCTGCTGTTGTCTGAGCTTATTTGCTCAGTACAATATTGGCAAGCTCTTATCTTCAAGCAGGAATAACAGCTTTTTAAATTAAATTATGTCAGTTATTTATCTCATTTTAATCTATCCATCTGTTTATAAGAATTTTAATTCATTTTTCTTAAAATGACATTCCACTTTTAATAATTGTTAAAATAATACCCCTTTTGCTTTTGACATATGTTTAAACTAAATTCAGAAGTAATTAGCTTTACAATAACTTGATTTAATAAAATAATTTTATAATTCCTATACCATATAAATTTATCTCTGTGTATAAAATATCTGTATAACTTTTATTTTTCAAAATTATTTAAAAGAAAATAAAATTTTTAAAGATTAGTAAACCTATAAAAGACATGTACTAGTATGCAAACATTTTTACCTAACATATATGTATCTGAACTCTTTTATTTAGCAGGATATATTCTATTTGCTCTTTCTGCTTTGATGCAACTCTCTCTATATTGGAGGTCGTTCTTCTTCATCTGGTAATGGCATCAGTTCTGATGACCATCTTTGATTCTTCATTCTTTGGATATTTGAATTGGTATTTCACTCATACCTCTTATTTATATGTGATTGATTCTCCAAATTCAAGTGTTGCATGATCGTTATATGCAATTTTGGTTGATCAATCATCAAATTGTCTGGCAAATTTCTTTTTCATATTGTCAAAGTCTATGGTAGTCAGCAATTGTGCAATTTTTCCAATATATTTTTGGCTTTATCCCAGGATGATTTGCTGTACAGTTACAGGCATGTTATGTTAGATGGTTCTTATAATATGCTCCTTGGATAATGGAAAGGCAGTTAGGAACCTTAACTTGGCTACCTGAAAATAAAAACTGAGTACAGGTTTCTCTTGGGACCCCTGGATATTTTTCTTGAGACTTTATGTAGGAGTCCATCTTGGTGTTCCACTCCAGAAGCTATGCATATCTGCAATCACCAGAACTCATGTATGACACCAGTCTTTGGTTGCTCCATGGAGATCATGGCAGGCTATCTCCATTTTCTTGTTTTCCTGACAGTTATTGACTTGAAATATTTTTGTAAATTCTCTAAATGTGGCAATAGGCTCTCTCCTATTTCTGATCTAAAAGCTTTTATTTGAATGTTCTTCATAATAATTTGGATTGTTTGCCCAGTTACCTTTATTCATATCTTCTGTATACTTTATACAATTTTCTTCCTCTCTTTTTATTTTGCCTCTTTAACCCTGATAATTTTCACTCTCAGTTGTCTCTAATCTGTACTTCAGGCATATTTTTACTTCTGCACATACTTGCTCTATCTAGATTAAGCTATTTTTATTTCTATATTCTGCTGATTCACTCTATACAACTTTTCATTCATATTATCTATTCTATTTTTTAGTTCATCATGCATCTGTTATTCTCTGAGCATTACAGCTTTTTCTTGCATCCTTAATTTATGTTGTATGGCTTCTTTTGTTGTACTATTTTTTCTTCCACCCTGTCTACTCTGATACTTTCTAATTTTATTTCTTCTCTAAGTTCATTAGCATTTCCTTCCCTACCTTTGCCTCTGGTTCTACTTCAATATTTTCCTTAGCTTTTTCTCCACTGCTTTTATTGCATTTTGCATCTGATCTGTCCTATTCCTCATATTTACCATTATTTGAAGTTGACTTTTTTCCTCTTTTCCATCATCTAAAATCATTTCCCTTCATTTCTTGTTTCTTTTGATTTATCATTTTTTATTTTATTGATGATTTCTATTTAAAAGTTCCATCATTAGCTTCATCATCATCTGCATCTCTGTTGGTTCATTTTTTCATTCCACCACTTGAGGGATTTAAAAAAAAAAATAGGAATATCTTCTTACCATACTATCTCCTCAATTGTTAAATCATAATTCTATTCTTCCAATTTCATATTTATAATATGTATTATAGTACACTTACAAGTAAAATTCCTTCTTGTTTTCCTAAAGTAGCTCTAAATTCTGTTTTAGCACTATTTATTAACTATTAATTCTTTATTCTCTTTAAACATCTACCCCACTGTATTTTTATATTGGACTATTTCCATCATCTAATATGTGTGTTGAATGTCTTTAGAAAAGTTTAATTTTTAGTTAAATATTCCAAATGCATTCAACTGTTAGTAATATCACAGCAAACAGGTTAGTATACGCACTAACTGTTAGTAATATCACAGCAAACAGGAGTAATATCACAGCAAACAGGTTAGTATATACACAACATTTCGAGAGGTATTTTTCTCCCCTCATCTTCAGGTGTTGCTGGCCTGACCAGTGACAGTACTAGCATGGGATTCGAACCTGGGCCCTTAGAATCTTGATAATTGAATTTTAAGGTAACACTCTAACCAACTGAGCCATCCTGCCAAGATTCTAAGGGCCCAGGTTCGAATTCCATGCTAGTACTGTCACTGGTCAGGCCAGCAACACCTGAAGAAGGGAGAAGAAAAATACCTCTTGAAACATTGTGTATATACTAACCTGTTTGCTGTGATATTACTAACATTTGTTTGCTGCGATATTACTAACAGTTGGTGCATATACTAACCTGTTTGCTGTGATATTACTAACAGTTGAATGCATTTGGAATGTTTAACTAAAAATTAAACTTTTTTAAAGACATTCAACACACATATTAGATGGTGGAAAAAGTCCAATATAAAAATACAGCTAGAACACCATCATCACAAACCTTCAGAAAAATATCTATCCCACTCTCTTATTTTCGCTGAAAACATGTCAGATTCTTATCAAAGTCTTTTACTTGCTGTAACATGGTGTCCTATTTTCAAACATTCCAGTGTTTAATTAAACAAAAATATCCTATATATAGCACAGAATGTGTTTTTTTTTTTTTTACCACAAAAAGAAATTTCATAAAACCATAAATTTTTTTGTTATGCTTCATGTATAAGTATATACATTTTATTCTTATTATTGGCAATACTTGTCAAACAACTTTTTCTTTGATAAATCTATTTTCACAAGCAACAAATTTATTTTTTATAAATCTATATTTAAAATGAAATACTTTTTTTTTTCATATGTCAAATGCGTTGACGGAGAAGCGAACCTGGGCCAGCTGCTTGGAAGGCAGCTATGCTAACCACTAGGCCATCAACGCTTAAAACTTCTCTTTCTACAACCTATCAATCTTATTTTTAAAACACAAAATGAACTTATTCTACTTAAACTTTTTTTTTATCTATATGTATCTCGGAATACATAGTTAATTCACTGTGCCTTGCATTTTAGGTACTATATTATCTATATGTAAAAATATATGTATCTTAGGAATTCATGGACAATACAATTAGGTCCACATGGCATGCACCATCTACAAAAAATATATATGTGTATCTATTTTAGGAATTTGTGGACTTGCCATATTATTGCATTACTTACTAAAAAAAAATACTCTAACTAATAGAATTGTGCAGTCGATATGAAAATCACCTAAAGACAATCTGCATGTGTGTACTACATTCTGGCATCACAATTTTTTTCTTTTACAGCCCATTAAGGTCAATAAGAAAACAGAAACTCTTAACTATTTTACTTAAGTTATTGATTTCAAATAATGATGATAAATCTCCAAAAATAATGAAACAAACACAATTTATTATATATCAAATAACACACATTGGCAGCACTTCAGTTTATTGCTTTATAAATTAATTAATGGCAACTTAACCTTTCTAAATCTTATTATTTTAATTTACATTACATACAGATATAATAAACAGTATGCTTAAATGCCTTTAAACAATTAATATTTGATAATTTCTAATTTAGGATACTATTATCACTAGTTGTTTTTGAATGGCTCGCAATATACTACATAGATACCTGACTGCTTGCATATATCACTACATCTGTTTTAAGGCTGAATGATCTTGCCAAATGAGGATAATACAATATTATATGTTATGATATTAGCAAGCAGTTAAATAATAAAATAATTGTAAAATACAAAAAATAATAACTGTTCTACAATATTGTAGAAATTAAACTTTTACTCCATACTACAACTTAGAGTATTTGTATCTTGTATGACTGACTAACAATTGTAAATGTTTCATTAAAAACATGTAAGAAATAAAGCAGATAATATAGAATATAAACTTTTCATCTACAGCACATCATTGCCCTAAATGAATAATGAAGATAAGTGACCAGCAGTTTGCAAATGGTTTTACAATCATTTAAAGCTAATGTGTCATATAAGAATGAGTTTCAGATGTAACAAGCAGTCCTCCTCCCATTTCTATTAATTATATCACCTCAAAACACAAGAATATTTCACACAAACTGATATCTATACAAGCTTTATTCTTTTGTGGTGGGAATTTTAAAATGGATTTTTTTATGTTTTCAAATTTGATGATGTTATTGTCATCATTTTCAGGAAATATAACACATTGGTTGAACTTGTTGTTTTAGTTTTTGTTTGGAGTTCATCCAGTGATATTGCTATTCTATGTATAATTCTAATTCAAATGTCATTAAGTATTCCTCTACTTTGACTTGAGAACATCAACTTCTGTTAATTTAACCGAGCAATTCAAGTAATAATTTTAAATTTATATTCAGTAAAAAAAAATATTGCCATAAGTATCTTCATTTAAAAGAAGCTGCTTATAAACTAATGCCAATTTTTGGATAACATATTTTTGAGAATCACACAACTGACAATATCAAGTACAACTGACAATTGAACATCTTATGAAACTGCTGTGTGTTTTTTTAACAAATTATTAGACAAATTTTAATGTTTTTGCTAATCAGATACAATCTCTTGTGAATAATAAATATTTTTAGTTGATTTTATTCCCACTTTTTAATTATGATATCTTAGTCTTTTGCACAATTAATAAATCATATTAACAAAAAAAATTATATCAAATATTTATTTTTATTGAATATTTTAAAAATTTAATTGTGGCTTTTGAATATATCACTATTTTAACATGTGGCTCATGCAGACATAAAGTTTCACGACTTTTGGACTATAATATAAAAAATTCATATATCTAGAGTTTTAATTAAAATATTAAGGAGTTCTTCTTTCCTGTTTTAATTTGATGCTAGTGATAACTTTCTAATTTTGAAATTCAATATATATGATTATTGAAATTTCTTTTTATTAATTCTTATGTATGATTATCTTTATTGTTCATTTTATTACAATAACATTTCTTTTCTTTTTGCACTTTGCTAGAAATTTTATTCTCTTCTGACAGCTTGGCTGAACTTGTAGACTACTAGAAATCTAAATAATTTATATTATATTGCCTTGTAAGATGTTTAATATATTTTACTTGGTATTTTAAAATCAATATTAAAAAACCTTACATATATTTAAAAAAATCAAACATTAATATAAAACTATATATTCATTTCACTTATTTATATAATTCTAATTATACAAGCTGAGCACTGATTGTATATATGTGTGGAGATAGTAATCTGGACCAACTGATGATTGCTGGTTTATCATGAAATATGTATATTGGTGATTATTTATCTTTTCAACATGTGTATGATCAGATGGGTCAGCAATATGAGATGGCCTGGAGATTGAGGGTCATGTGAAAGTCTGAGTTCAAATCCCTTATATGTTACATTATATATGTGAAAGTGTGTGTAAACCTGTATACATTGTATTAATTTACATATTAAAAACATAGTGCATTAAAGGACTGCCCATTCCTTGCATATGTATGTAAATGGATTATTTTTTAGTACATGATCGGTCAGAATGACTTAATGGTCAACATGGATAGAATGACAACCTTGGCACTAACATGGGCTTTGAAAGTTCCATCATCAAATTTTCAATGAAATGGATGGATGAAGAGTTATGGGTTGAAGTAGTTTGAAGCCTGTCCATTAAAGTATGAAGATTGGCTATCTTAATATAAAGCTGAGCACTGATTGTATATATGTGTGGAGAAAGTAATCTGGATCAATTGATGATTGCTGGTTTAGCATGAAATACATATATTGGTGATTATTTATCTTTTTGATATGTATATGATCAGGTGGATCAGCAATATGAGATGGCATGGAGAGTTGAGGGTCGCATAAAAGTTTGAGTTCGAATCCTTTATATATTACAATATATGTGCAGGTGTGTGTAAGCCTGTACAGTGTATCGATTTATATAACTATTGTGAAATTATGGACATTGCCTTACAATAAATAAAGTGTCAATTAGTAAATATTTTGCTTTCATTTAACGAATGAGTACTTCCTTTTTAAAATTTTATAAAATCTCAAATAAAGGTTATTAAAGGAAGTATGAATAAGAGTTAATCAATTTATGCATTTTCTTTGCTATCAAACAAAATTATATATATATATAAAAAAACTGCTCTAAAATAAGTAATTTAATTTGGAATTTAAGTAAGTAATTTAATTGTTTAAGAAAAATTTGAAAAATGAGCAAAAGCAAAATAATTCATTTATTTATTTCACTATATATTATTGTAAAAATACAAATTGATTGCAAATAAAATTTATTTATATTACAAAAAATGCCTTGTTACTAAATTATTAAAGACAGTTTGATAAAATAAGGGTGCTATATGTGTAAGCATGGGTGAGATATATATGTGTAGCACTTAATTATATCAGGTTTGACAAATTAAAAGAAAATTGATTTATAAATTTAATGAAGCCATGAAATAATTTGTAATGATATATATTATGTAAAATAAAAAATATTAAAATTATAACTCACATAATAAAGAGCAAGAAAGAGAAAATAATAAATTTATTTAAATTTTTATATATATACTAATTTGATTGCAAATCCAAATATTTTGTTGAATATTAGATAAAACTAAAATTGAATAAATTAGAGAAGGGATTTTAAAGGTTGGTAAGGCTTTTTTTTTTTTAAGTCGGCAATAAGTGAAAACTATTTTATAATTATTTGTAAAACAAATGTTTAAATGTGAAAAAAAAAAACATGTTTTGTATAATTAAATCTGGTATTCAAATTTGAGATAAAATGTATTTTGTAAATTGTCCCAGTATAAGGTTGCTACACAGTTGATTAATTTGTCCACTACTATAAACATGTTTATCAAGATAACAAAAATAAATATTATTAGCTGCTGGGATGTGGTGTTCTTGCTAGGAGGCAAAAAAGTATAAATAGGTCTGCAAACAACATTAGATATTAGTTTTGAGTCAGAGAAGATAGCAGTAAAAACTGATCCTAGGAAGACAGGAGAAAATGTGATAAAGAAGAAGAGCGGTGTTGCCAGAAAGAAAGCATAAAAGACAAACAATTATAACCAGCCAGAGAATAAGCCTGATTCAGTTATTGCTGTGACTTTAGCTCTAATAGTAAAACACAATCACTAGTTAAAATATTTTTTTACAAAGTTGTAGAATGCTGACTGCTTAAAGTAATTTTCAATACTTCATCTAATTCAGAAATCATGATAATATTTACTATTAGAAGAGTATTTTTCATGAGAGCTAAAAAAAAACAAAAGCTCATCAATCAAAAACTCAGAAGTATGTAGCTTTTTCAGATATGAAAGTTGATTGTGCATAGAATACAACTTTAACTGCTTACAAGAAGAAAACAATACCATAAGAAAAGGACTCTGTCTTAATACCTATCATGTATTTCCCTATAGAGAAAATCACTTCCATTATCAACAATCATCGAGGCTCAAAGAAGTTAACTCAAATAAACACTGAGTTTATCAAAGATGTATATGAAATGTAAAATTATGTTTATGATATCAATAAATACCATAGTTTAAACATTTTATTATATGGGTAAGATCTATTTTTATATACTGCATTACTTCAAATATAAAAGGCTCCTGAACTTAAAATGCACTCTCTTTTTAGAAGTCCAAAATTTGGAAAAAAAAGTTTATCTCTGAATTTACAGCATAGTAGGATTTTAAGCCAGAAAAGAAATTTACAAAAAAAAATTTATTAAAATCTGAATCATTCTTCTATAACAATTTCTATTTTTCAAATATTTTCTGAAGAAGAAATTCTAAAATTGGCAAAATAATATTAATTAATCAATTATATTAAATTATTTGGTACCATATTGAATTTTTTAAAAACTGATTTGAGTCACAATTTTTACAATAACTTCAATTTTAATAATGTTAGAGCAAAATGCTATATATTGACAAAAAAATAGAAAAACTAAGGCAAACAATAAGGCTAAGACAAATAGTGATTATCATTAAAAAAAGTATGGAAAAAAATTTCAACATCCGAAAAAATTATGATTGTATTGTTTGTTTCATAATTTCTAAATCATCATTAACTAAGTTTAAAATTACATCTTCATTGACAATTTCTTTGTATTCCTCACAAAATTCTCATTCAAATCCTAATTCATAGCTTCAGAACTTAAAAAAGTAGTAACATAAGAATCATTCATTTTTTATACCCCAAAAGTTAAAAAAATCTCAAGGCATCTATAAGAAAAAGATTCAACCTAATAAAAGATACTAAATAAATCATTTCCAGAAGGTGGATAAGTATTTATCATCATAGCAATTAGTTTCTTGTCTATCCAAAACTACAAATTGAAGGCTACTGTCTGTATCAATGATAAAATGAATTTCCTCTCTTCATTTTATATTTTTTATGTACACCAGTAATGCTTGTATTTTTTTGCACACCAGAGATGCTATTTTATTATCTTTATTGTCCCACAGAGATATAATTTATTTGCATATAGCTCATTTGTTAGCTATAGACTTGAAAATAGTGTGATGAAAGATGCAGCAAAATTACTGATTCTACAGCGTGAGTACCAAGACATAGGCAAAAATCAAGATTTGATTTTTTGCCTGCATACAATTCCATGTGGTATATCTAACCACTGTGGTCATCACTTCATACAACTTAAAATCTTTCTTTATTGATTTTAAGAATTTATATTTTCACATGGTACTATGCCCAGTAAATTTTGTGGTTGCTTTATTAATTGCAACCTTTCTGTACATCTGATAATCAGTCTTAAAATTTACATTGCATTGGTCTATAATATCTTAATTTTATATATATATTGTAAATATCGATAAGTCGATATTATATTTTTAAATTATCATTTGTTATTAAAAAAAAATCTCTTTAAGTTGATGTTTACATATGAAATATTTAAATTTTTCTTTTATGTTTATTAAATATAGTTATTATTTGAAGTTATTGTTTTATTTATATATATTGATAGTACATCATAATAAACATTTAATTATTAAAATAAATAAGGACATATAAATTGTTAATTATAAAAAAAATTATTTTATTTACAATGATTATTAAATGTAATAAATTATAATATATGTATATTTTTAAAGATATCAAATTTTCAATTTAATATTTTATATATATATATACTTGATATTTTATTTTTATTTTAATGTTAATTGTTTTAAAAGAGAACATATATAACATGAGTTTTAAAATAGCATCTGCTGGCGCATGGAATGATAGCAACAACAATAAAGGAAGCCATTATTTTGATATATTATTATTGGAATAGATATAGAACAAACAACTGAAAAATAAAGATTTTATTGTACTTTAGTTCTATAAAATTTACTATTCTTCAAAATACTGAAATAATATATATATTTTATGGTAAATACATAAATTATGGCAGGTTAACCCTTTTCCCGCGCTCGACGAGACTCCTCGTCGACATCTAAAATCACTCTAACTCAGTTTGTTTTTATACGATAAAATTCGTTAAATACGTATTGAATTCATTTTTAAAAGTTCTGTACGATGGTGACATCTTCCGATTTATTTTAGAAGTAAAAAATAAAAAAAAACGCATTTAAACCTAAACAAAGAAGGAACATTATTTGTGATTGGTTCTTAGCATGCTCTCAGCCGAAAAAGACATTCTGATTGGCTGGAAAGAACAAAGAAACTGCCTGATCAAAGAAAATAAAGAAAAACGCTGAGATTTTCATTTCGAATACGATTTAAATTATTATTAAATAATATTTATGGAAATTAAACATAATTTTCAGAGAGAATAATAAAAAAACAAAATTATTTTCGAAAAATATTGAAGATTTAAGTAAATATATTGAAGATGTAGTAAAAAGAAATATTTACTTTTCTATAACGTAAAAGTCGATCTTTTTGTTTACATTATAACTTTTATGTTGCCGATATAGAATATCTTAGAATAAATAAATAGCAATTTATTTTTGAAAGAACTTTCGTTTTCTTCATGACCTGAAAAATTAATTATATACTTTTTATAAACGTATCTGAGTTGAATTTAATATTATAGGCGAATATGTTTTAACAATAGGCTTTGTCTTCAGTTTGTGAGTTGGCCAATTAAAAGATTTGATTTTTATCTGATACAACCAATGATAAAATTAGCGGTTTAAGGGTTAATCAAGAATTGCAGCCAGGAGGCTGCATCATCACTTTCATTTATTCTAAGGCAATTTTCAATGGAACAACTAAAAAAAAATTCAATGTATAAATTTCATCGCGTCTGGAGTTGAAACTAGATATAGCTATCTTAAATGTATGATCATCAATTTAATCATAATTTGGAAGTAATTGGAATTAACATTCTGGATTTAACATTTTAATTGGTTTATTTATTTTTTAAAAGGAAGGAAATTTTAAAACGGATAAAATATGCATATATCTAAGGATTAACAATTTTCTTTAATATAATAATTTCTTCGCCTTTCGATAGAATGCATTCTAATAATCAAAAGTAAACGGATAAAAGAACTCATGGAATAAATTAACTTTTTGGAAAGGAAAATTAGCTAAATGAACTTTAAAAGGTATTTAATAATTTTATATATGTATGAGTAATATATAAATATATTTTTGAGATTGATATATTTTTTTTATTTACTTTTATTTTTTTTTTTATTATAAAATACAACGTTTTATAAGTGGTCAATTTAAGCATCTTGTTTTATAATAATATTAAACGTATAACAGATGTTCAGATAATTATCTTAAATAATTTAAAAATCTTAAAATGTAATTTATAGGTTGAAGTTATATATGAATTGTTATATTTATATTATAATGGTTAGGCAAAAATATGTCTTTATATATTTAATCTATATATACTTATTACAAGTATATACATATAGTTATTCTTTGTATTTATATTTAAAACACCAATATTATTTAAAGTTGAACTATAACATAAAATAAAGGATGTACTATTTGTTTTTATAAATAATGCCTTTGTAATTATTTAAAAGAGCGATACTATATTATTCTTATTTTCTTTTAATGCCAAAGTTATTATGAAATTAATTGAATTTATAAATAATAAAAGATAATTTCATATTTCATTTATTATTTGGTTTGTAGGTCACTTACACATATTATTATTCATTTATATATTTAGAGGTACATAAATTTATATATTTAGATGTGTATATTTGAATTTAGTAGAAGTCCCTTTGTTTCTAATATATATATTGATTAGTTAGTCACATCATCTTTAAAAATAAATTATAAAGATAGATCTCATTGCTTTGCATGATTTTAGATTTGTTTTATATATAGCTAGCTGGAAGTGCATTTAAACAATTTATTTAAATATAACTGGAATAATTTCGTTTTTCTTCAATCTTTAATTTTAATGGAATACCTAATAGACGTTCCATTATATTTAGCTTATCCAATTGTAAGCTACCATATAGTTTCCAGTACATTTGGCTTGCCCAATCGTGGGCTGCCTCATATACGTTCCATTACAATATATATATATATATATGTTAAAACGAAGATTTGCACGGGTTAAATATATAAAATACATATTTTGCGGGTTCATCCGTGTTAAAAACTTTCAATATCAATTTACTGACGTTTCGACTTGGTCACACAAGCCATCCACAGAGTTATAAAAATGTAGAAAGACGGTTGTAGAGGCGCTACAATCACTGGTTTGAATAAAACATTAAAAATCCCACCAATAGCAAAAATGTTAAATTTAAGAATGTTTTTTAAAGAAATCTTTCCAAATAGGAGGAAGTTTGCACGTATCATCTCGCTTATTGATACAATCTGGCCTTTTAAGTATCTCAATGGCTTCTCTGATTTTGCATTGGTAGAGATTATCACATCTGGATATGATCCTGGTACTAGAAAAATCTATTTTATGACCTGAATCTATAGTATGGAGTGAGAGTGCTGATGATGATGAGTGTTGTTTAACTGCATTAGCATGCTCATCTCTCCTAACACTGATGCGACGATTACTCATACCTATGTAAGAAGCTTTACAATTTTTACATGAGATTTGATAGACACCATGAGATTCAAGAGGGATTGAATCCTTAGGCTTGGTTATTATATTGCTGATCTTTTGATGAGCAGAAAATGCTGTATCTATATTATAGTGTTTTAATATACGTCCGATACTGTCTGTAGTTCCTTTTACATATGGAACACAAATCCTAATAGCTGACTTATCATCTTTTTGTTTCCTATTTTGTCTATTTTGGGCTTGAAATAAGGCTTTTTTTATAAATTTGTAATTATAACTATTTGCTAATAAAACACAATTAATATGATTTATTTCTTCTTTCAGATGTGTGTCATCTGAAAGGTTAATTGCTCTATTTAAAAGAGTTTTGGCTACAGAAACTATCTGAGTTGGGTGATGATGAGAATGTAAATGTAAATATCTGTCTGTGTGTGTATCCTTTCTGTAAATAGAAAAAGATAAACTATTTGGTGTTCTGGTGACTAGAACATCAAGAAAAGGGAGTTTTCCATCAGACTCTGTCTCCATTGTAAATTTAATATGAGGATGCATATTATTTAAATGTAAGAAAAAATCATCTAATGTATTTTTTCCATGTTGCCATATGACAAAAGTGTCATCTATGTATCTGAGCCAAACGAGAGGTTTTAAAGATGATGATTCTAAAGCACGAGTTTCTATATATTCCATGAATAAATCAGCTATTACTCCTGAGATAGGTGAGCCCATAGGAGTACCAAAAACTTGTCTGTAATGCTGTCCATTGTATACAAAATATGTATTTAAGAGACAATGTTTAATCAAAGCAATAATATGGTCTGGTAAATTGCAATGTTGTGAGATTATATTTAAAGCTTCATCAATTGGAATGTTTGTAAACAAAGACACGACATCAAAACTGACCAGAATGTCACTAGCATTAATTTATATATATATATATTTATATATATATATATAATTACTTGTTATAAAAACACAAACATGCAAAGTGCAAAACACAAACACACCAATACAAATATAAACACACTAACAAATTACTAAACCATTTGAAAATCTTTATGTCTATAAAATAAGCTTGCCTCAAACTTGGATCAGAGTCCCAAAATTACATTGTACATAAATCATTACTTTCATTATATTTGAATACAAGTATAATTTATATACCACACAGACACACTAATACAAATGCAAACACATTAATAAATTATGAATTTATCAAATAGAAAATTTTTAAATAATATTCAAATAATAAAAAAATTAAAATAGAATATTACTTAAATTACATTTATTTTCAAGATGAAGGCCTTGAAATTATAAAACATTGAAGCATGTTGAATCCATTTTATTAAGAAATCTGGCTGATAAAAAAATTGTGCCTTTGTATTCTTTGTGAAATATAGTAAACTGAGCAGTAAAAAATTAAATGAACGTATTAATAAAAATATTAATAAAAAATCAAAATTTTGTCTGATTTTAACATGGCATACAGCATTTTACAAAGGAACTCAAGCAGCAGAGAATGATGGTATTTATATATACATCAGTCTTTTAGTCTCCCCACAATTTTAAAAAGAAGACAAAAGAAATTTTAATTTCAACAAATCAGCAGCAGCAACACTTACAATTATATTTAAAGATTCTAAAACATTTATTTCACTTTAAAATCAAAACGAAATTTTTACAGGCACTTCTATGTGTACAGAACAAAAAACAACTAATTGATGACTTGGAAGGCATGCTCTTATCTCATTGTTATATTGATTGTTAGTTGTAAAAGAATTCTAAAGGTTATTCAGTACAAAATAATGGTAAAATTCAGCAAAATAATGTTAAAAGACTCTAAAACATTCATTTTCACTTTCAAAAAAATCAAAATGAAAATATTGGTAAAATAATGATAAAATCAGCAAAATAATGTTAATAGATTCTAAAACATTCATTTTACTTTAAAATCAAAACTGAAATCCCAGAGCACTCACTTAACTACAGAACAAGGAACAAACAATCAGTGCCTTGGAAGGCAGGCTTTTATCTAATTATGTGCATTGATTTCTTGGTTGTAAAAAAATTATATAAGTTTTAAAACATTCATTTTCATATTAAAAATCAAAATAAAAATATCTGAATTGTCAACATTAAAAGATGCTAAAATGTTTATTTTCACTTTAAAAATCCAAAATGAAAATATCAGAATTGTTAACATCGGTAAAAGATTGTTACAAGATTCTAAAAGATGTCATCTCTTGCTGGATGAAGCAAATTTCCCCACATATTATTTGTTTGTCAGAATGAAGCTATCAGAAATGAGCCTATCCTCAAATTCCAATCCAGATATTATTTTATAACTTCAAAACTGGGCTTGTTTCACCATTCAATCTCTAACCAACCCTTGGCTGGGATTGCTATGCTGATATCTTTCAAATCACCTTTTCAATCATTGAACATAGATATTTTAAACCTATTTTTGTTACCCTAAGCTTCAATATAGTGTTCCTCTATCTAAAAAAGAAATGCTCTCTTATCCATAATTTAATTCAGCAAATCAATCTGGTTCTCAATGTTAATCCATTCCCCACCATCATGCTTTGAGATTTCAATATCACCTATAACCAGTTCAATGCTAAATTCTTACACCTATTAAACACCAAACTGATATGTACACAAGGTTGATTCCTGCCAAATGCCTGCTTCTTTTACACTTGCCAATATTCTTTTTTTAATAGATCTGTTATATTACTTGTGTGAGCTCCATTTTATCATAGATCTTGCATCGCAACCTGTCCTTTTTCTGATCACCATGCATTAATTGTATCCTTATCAATTGACATATTTCCACAACCTTGTGCCCAAATGAGGTCAACAATCAGAATTCTGCTTAAATCTGCAGCACCACAGGCAATTATCTCTGAAGCCTACATCTTTCATTTAACCCAGTTCTATATTAACATATTTAATTCATTAATAACCTTCCATACTCCAAGAAACAAAGAACTGATGGTCCTGTTGCAGAGAGTGGAAGTAATTATTGACATATTAAAAAGCATGCCAGCAACATCTGCTTCAGTGGAAGCAATAATCAGCCTGAAGCAGCAATATGCAAGAACCCACCAGATTATCATGGCTTACTTGGCCATGAAGAAGGCCAGATTATATCTATGTAATTCCCATAACTTCTCCAAGGAGTACATTAGATGGGCCCTTGGTTACCAAGACAAATCCAATACGCCCACAACTATCAACATTGGAGATGGCATCTTCACTGGCACCAATATGATCAATAAAATTCTGAGCTATTACAGAGATAAGCTTTCAGACTTCTCTCATCAATATTCTCATGCTGTAGTCTGTGATCTACTCCTACTGAATAATGGTGATGGATATAAAAGCAAAACTTGTCTTAACTCTGAACAGAACACACTCAGGTCTTCATGCTATTCCCAAATTCATTCTCTGTCATCTTGAAGCCTTTACTATCCTGATTATTCACTGGATAATAAATCCCTTGAAATTGACAATCTTTATCCTATTGGCATGGTCCCATTTATCAAGAAGTGAATCTTTCCATCACCACTTGAGATTTGACACCCGTCTCAATGACACCTCTAATAATCAAATTAATTGAATCAATAATTAAGGATAAAATCCAGGATAAGGTTCTTCCAAATATCTCTCAGTTTAATTCACCAAGAAGGGATCATCTACTGCAGAGGCAGTGATCCTATTTAATACCATAGTGGATCACATCAGAGTGAATAGAAAATTAAAACCAGTGGTAATGCAATTGGACCTTTGATGCAGTAAAGATCCCTCAGATCATCCATCTTCTTGAGAAATTTGAGATTCTCACAGGAATTATCAATATTATAGCTAACTTACTTAATAACAGTGAAACATCTATCTCCCTAAATGGGAAACTGTTTAATTCATTTAAGCCTACCCAATTCATTCAGCAGGGCTCCCTCCTAAGTGCCCTATTTTCATTATATACATCAACCCTTTCCTAAAGTTAATAGAGCAGAGCCTTCCTGGATTGTATATCCCTAGTATCAATAAAAAATATCACCCACATTTCCTACATGGATGACCTAGCAATGTTCCTTCCATCTTGGAAATTTATTCCTAATTCAAATTATGTCAAAATTTTCCTTGGAATCAGGGCTTTCTTTTAATTTAAACAAATATGCTGCATGGAGGCTGTCCTCAGGAAAGATTATATCTTCTCCATTCTCTGCTAAGCTGCAGAAATTTCTTGGGCTGCCTATCAGTCTCTCTCCTTTGGCAATATGGAAGGCTGTTCAGGAATCCATACTTGCTCTGGTAAATAAAATCACTAATTCACTAGCAAAGGTATATACCTCACTATATGTCAAAAACCTCTCTAATGAATATGCTGGTATTTCCCAGGATAGCCTATTTCATGTCTTTTATAAAAATTTCCAACAAATTTATAGGTAGTATAACATGGTTACTAGGGTAGGGTAAGACCATTGCCATTAGTCTCAGAAACATTCAGAGGCATACCAAATGGAATGAGATTTCTCTCCACTTGTTGCAATCACTCCAGCTTCAGCACTTCTATAACCTAATAAGAAAATTGGTTTCATATTTCCCACAAGCAACACTCTTCATACTAATAAACCCTACAGACATTCTTCCTCTGGATAAGAGCTGGCTAGCCAAAATTGTGATGGACATTTTTAAAATCATTGATCCCCCCATTCAGTCAAATTCTAATAAGATTAGCAACTGGGAAGCTTACCAGCTCATGAACAATCTTTTCACTCCCAGTCTGACTAGCGTCAATATTACCAATTTTAGTCTAATAAAAAAATTCAGAAGATGGAACCTGGAGCCGATGTTTTTTAACTTTCTAGTCAAACTCAATGTAGACGCACTCCCCATAAGCTTTTTTCTTATGGCTCACAGCATATTTTCTTCATTGGATCTAGCATGCCTACTGTGTCACAGGGAGGATGACAACAATCTCTCATATCTTTGTTCAATGAAACACTGCAAGGATATAGAAGCCTTATCCAATTAGTATACCATCAGAAATAACCCCTAATATCAACACTCAAACATGGTATTGCACTCTTTGAATTTGATTTAGTGAGGGGCTGCCACCTTTTTAGCATATAATTTCTGGCTTATACAATGTAACATGGTATTTAATCCTTCTGATATTGACCCGTTTCTTGTAAACTTAAGACTATGAGGGACACAGATGAGTAAATTACACTGCAACTTGCATTTAGAACCACATGGGAACTGATTAGCTTCGGTTCAAGAACTGATGAAGGGTCATACAAACCTGAAGCTGATAATACATGCTCCTTCAATATGTAATTAAGAACTCTTTGTTTCCTAAGTATTATTGTATTCTTTCATAGCATTGTAAAACTATATATATATATATATACCATATGTAATAAAGTTATTGATTAAAAAAAAGATTTGTTTTCACTTTAAAAAAAATTAAAATATCTTAATTGTCAACATCAATAAAATAATATTAAAAAATTCTAAAACATTCGTTTTCAGTTTAAAAATCAAAACAAATTTAATGGAATTGTCAACATCGGCAAAATAACATTAAAAGTAGCAATTTGAGATTTAAAGCAGTTTATGAAATTAATCCAAAAAATATTGATTAAAAAGATTTAACATGCTATTCTATATAAGTATCTATAGTAATACTATGTGCATATATAGTGTAAAGCAAAGATCCACAGAAATAAGATGTTAAAATTTTTTGTTCTGAATTTAAGATGCAACCTCTTTTTAGAGGTCCAAAATTTGGAAAAAAAGTGAGATTTATATAGTAAGGATATTTGTATATTCATAATTACATTTAAATTTAATGGTTGTTAATTTCAATACTTTGTACTTTATTCATTTTATGATTTTAGGAGAGTTGCGAACAAATTATTATCTTAAGGTCAAAATTAGTTATTTTCTTGTTTGAACTCATTCTATACATATACCATTATTCATTTATAATTATTTGATTATTATAAGAGTTATTTTTAAAATTCTGAGATATCATTAATTTATATTTATTTATAAATATTTATTTATTTTAGAAACCATGACAGAGACTGTTTATATATTTTTGAGAAGTATTTATTTACTTAGCATTACTTTTTAATAATTACAATTTGACTAGTTCTATATTATACCTTTACAATTTGGAATCCAATATGTAAACCATTTTCTATAGTAAATCTGAAAAGTCATGTAATTTCCTAATTTAAATCATTTGGGGAGAACTAATGTCATTTCAATGATCATGACCACAGTGGTTGGTTAAACTTAATTGATGTTGGAAGCATCATGATAAGATATTCTCATTATGACTATAAAAGTTAAATAATTTGGCATAATAAAATAATATCTAGAATGTTCTATTTAAATTTATTTATTTGTAAACATATAAATTTGAAAATAAATTGTTAATTAATAGTAAGGTTCTATATTACAAAAAAAAAAAATCAAGTCAGATGTCACATGACCTAACTTAAACAAGCTTGTATTACAAATGTTGCTTATTTGCAAACTCTTTATATAATGTAAGGTTCTACAATTTTAGAATCTTAGTCTTCATGAGGGTGAATGACTTCATTTGAAATTTATGATAAAATGATTTGAAAAAAGAGAAAGTTTGTAATATTGACAAAATGGTTTGATTTTTTTTAAAAAGTAAAAATTAAATTCATTTTTAAATTTGGCCAAAGTAATAATTAATTTGTTAAACCATTAAGCATCACATGATCACTATCTCTTATACTAGCACGTAATTGATTATAAACAAAGCAAAACTCTCCATACAGTAGTGCCATTCATTGATTACTCTGGTTGACACAGGGTGTCACTACTGTATGGAGAGCTTCGCTTTGTTTATAAATAATTAATTTGTTTAGAAATTTGATTAATCTGATAAATAAGTCTTAAATAAACAATAGAGCTTAATTTTGAATATATAAAATGCATTTAATTAATTATTGAAATTGTAAGTAAAAAAAATAATGAGAGATTATTGAACAAAGATCTGGATTAAAATATTAAAGTTAAGTGAGATTTCAGCATTTAATATTTGCCTATTAAATTAATCAGATCATGTTTGTAAATAAAGTTGGTGGTAAACCTGTAATTTAACTAGTAATTATTGTGAAGTGAAAAAATCTTCGTAATCTATGTTATGGGTAAAATTGTTTTATTAATTGGGTGGAGCAGGCTAGAGAAACTAATTGCAGCAGTTGCTATAAATCCTACAGAGATCTATTTTGCCAAACCTCTCAATGTTATGTTTCCAGATTTTGAATTAACCTTACTCTTTTATGATATAATTGTGAAATGGTGAAAGCTTAACTATCCAGGAAAAAAAGAAATAAACTGAACACAAAAATAAGAAATTTGCCAGAGAAAGGAACTCATTCAACGGAAAACAAGAACTATAAAAAACTGAATCTTTAAAAACATTTTTTTGTGTGCACACGATTGTTCAAATAATCCTTCAAATTCAAAAAGTCGTATGCAAATATTCTCAATTGATATTAAAACTCAAACCATGTAATTAATTTCCAATTGTTATTTTTTTAATGACTAATTTTAATTATGCTCAAAAATATATAGTTTTTTTTTTTTATTATGCATTTATTGATGTGATATTTAGTGAATGAAATTTTTTTATTAGTAGTATTACTTGTTCATGTTAAATAGGATAAAAAACCCACAATTTAATTTCAGGAAAGAATTAAGAATAAAAGTTGACTATATTTAACCATAATTCATTTTATTCTTTATCTATATATAAAACCAGCGTGTATATATAGATTGTTCTTTTGATACAATATGTAAATTTTTCTACGTAAATATTTTTTAGTTGATGCAACGTACTCATTGTATTTAACTAGAATTAATTAAATATATTTTCATTAAGATATTCTTTAAACCACCAAACATCACATGATCACCTTTTCTTATACTTGCTCATAACTATTATTAAAACGGCAAAACTCTCCATACAGTAGTGCCACTCAGTGCAAGCCAGAGTAATCACTAGATAGGTACTAGATAGGAATTTTATGCACAAGCCTTCTGGCATCCATTAGTTTGGCTTGCACTGAGTGGCATTACTTTATGGAGAGTTTTGCCTGTTTTAATAAGATATTCTTATTATGTTGTTTTCTAAGCGGCAAGCACTTATTAACCCATTATTTTTTTTAATTTAGATAGAATGGGTTTATCATATATTATATGTTAATTAATATTACATTTAATTTCTCTCAATAAACCTGTACTATTACTTTTTAGTATATTGTGTGCGTCTTAATATAATATATAGACATACTTATTTTATTTTAGTTTCTTAATATATTTTTATTATATAATCATATACATATATTATAAATACTTCAAATAAGAAATTTTTATTGCTTTTTTCATAACAATTTTCATTATATCTAAATAAGATAAATGATAACATAACATTTTTAAATATATTATTTATATAAATAGCTGTCCATTACTTAGTTTTTGTATTTATCTCTTTTTGGCAAGGTATATATACACACACATAAATAGCAAAATAAAAGTATGTAAAATATAAAAAATATATTTATCAAGAGTGTATGAATATCAAAGAAATAATACGGTAATGAATTTCCAAAAATTGCTAAGCCAGGTTTTTGAATACTTAAAGTTTATTACCACATTGTGTATTTTGTGTGCTACACTTGGAGTATATAATTTTTTTTATAAATATAATTATTTAGAATGTCAAAAGAGGGAGCTAAATACGAAAGATAAAGTAAATTTGTCTGTGTTGCCAATAATATAAAAGATAATAAAAATTTTATATTCTTAAAATAAATATAGTTTTATTTATATATATAATTAAAATTGTTATATAAATACTGATTAAAAAGACTATATATATATAGTAAATAGCATATGTGTACGATTATATTAAATTTTATGATTACACAAAATAATTGATATATTGATAAATAATTAAGATACAATTAAAATAACACCAAACATTTATTAAATCTATTTACAGTAATATTTTTATAATTGTTATTAAAAGTTCGCTGCCCAATATAGTTGGTGGAATTACAAATGTGTAATTGTTGCTCTGTTGGAAAAGTCCTGATTCATTCCATGTTGGTTTCTATCATGAAAAATCTGATACTTTTTGCCACCAACAATTTCCTATTCCAAACTTAAGCATATCTGGAATGATTTTTACAAATAATGAACAACATATATCTCATCAGAGTAATTCCACACAAAAATTACTGTTCTGAATGTGACTCAGTAAAACTTGTGACTGAATTATTTTTCTCTCAAATATAGCTTAGTTTATAGTCAGTTCCTCTTCACAACTATGAACAATCAGGTTTATTGAGCTATTTCCCTGATTGGCTATTTATTTACATTATTGTTGCTTCATTGGTCAGTTGTAATGTGTTATAAATTCAATCTAGAGAGCTGTATAGTTTCGATAAATCTACTATTGAGAGAAAATCTTTTAGATATGTTGATGGATGTCTAAATTATCTTTTTACTTCATCTTTGGAATTGGTTTCATCATTATTTTGGTTTGATTTCTGTAGATATTGTAATTATACCACCATAGATTGAATATGATGATCATCATCATCAGTTATGACTATTGTAAAGAGCACGAAGGCATCACAATGCCAATATAGAGTTAAATAGACATAAAAAGAGCCACACTTTAAAGAAAATGAAATCACTTTAGATAAGGGTTTTAAAATTATAACTGCAAAGTTATAATAAATAAAAAAAAATGTAACCAAATAAATAAATACTGAATTATGTCATGTAAAAGTATGTGTTCTTAAAAATATATTTGTATAGATTAAAGTGCAGAGTTGGATAATTTCTACTTTTTGCTTATTTTGTATTCAGAACAGAGTTATATATATATATATGACTATCAGAATTGCTCAAGGCTGATAATAAATTATTTTTATATATTATGCAAGGTATATAATAACTGATATAAAAACATTTTTAGTATGTACTCATGAAAACTGTTTAATTAAAAATTTCATCCATATCACAGTGAAAGATGGATCAGTTTTTGTTGACACTCATAGTCTTAGTTTATGAAAAAAAAAATTTGTCAGAAAATGTACAAATGCATTGGACTGAAGGGAAAATTTTTAAATAGTGTTAAATTAATCATGATCTCAATATAAAATTATTAAAAAATATAATTTTATATTTTTAATTGATATAAATTTTTAAAGTTATTGCAAAATATAGTTATATAAAATATAAATTGTGGTTAATAAAAGCAATAAAAAATTAAAATATGAACAATAAAGTAAAAAGATCAAAAATGCTTTTGAAAAACAATCTGTGCAGGTAGCCAAATTAATTTCTGAGTTAGAAAAAACATTTTTTGTTCAATAGGAAGGTATAGCTTTAAGAAGCTAAAAAGGATAGTATAATGAAGCAAATATATTAGTTTGATTTAAATTATCATATCAGAGAGGATATCAGTAGCTAGGCAATAGTTTATAGTATTCAACGATTAATAATCAAAAGATCAAAATCAAATGAGCTTTTATCAACTACTTATAATAAATCTTAATTTCTGCAAAAACACTATCTTAAAGTGAGAAAATATTTGTTAAAATATTCTCATTGCAATGACAAAAAGCCAAATTTATGTATATAGGTTGCTTAGTTAAGGACCATTATATATGATAGCCATACTACACTGATCTGTTTTAAAAGGAAACAACTGTTGAAGAAAAATTATTCTACTAAAAAGAAACATATTTAAAAAGAAAATGAAAAGGCAATGAATAAAAGATTTGAATAGGTTAGAAGTCTTCAAAGATAAATACTCTGGATATCATGTTTTCTTAAAATTTTATCATGTCATTCATAAAATATATGCTTTAGAATAAAAAAAACCAAATGTGCTCTCTTTTAACAGATAAAAATACAAATTTTGAATTCATTTAATATATTTATATTTGCTATAATTAGATTGCAAAAATAATTTAGTTTAAATGTTAAGACAATTAATAATTAAAATATCTTATATTAGAATACCAGGCATACGTATGCTCATAATATATACACATGTAATATTTAATTAATTAAATCTTGTTAAAATAAAATAATATTGGCCTATAGATTTAATGAATTTATTATTAACAAATAAAATATTTATATAATATACCATTCCTAACTGTGCACATAGATATACATACATGTGCACATGATGTTAATGGCTAAATTAAAGAAATTAATGACTGACCTGATGCAAATAATGTGCAGACAAAGTGGGAATGATAAAAGAAAAATATAAATAATATCATTACATAAGTAAGTGTTCAGTACAATCAATCAATTTCTGAAAACAAATGAATTTTTTTCAAAGTATGATGAAAAAGCTCTTATAGAATATCTAAATAATTTGAATATTTTTTTAACTTGAAAACAATGTGAAGGAAATTAAGTTAGCAATATTTTGTAAATATTTACAAAAGACATTCCAAACCAGATGGGATTCATTATTTTGTAAGCCCAATAATTTCCAGCAATTCAAACAAGCTGTTCTAAATTGCTTTTTGAGTAATGATTATCAGAAAATCACTAGAAACATGTACTACAAGTAACATTCACACCTTGAGAAGCATATACTTGACTTCTTTAGAAATAAGTAATCCAACTTTGTACATTGATGACTAATTCATTGTTGAAAAGCCAGAGTATCAGAATACACAATTTCCAATCATCAAGATAATGAGGCACAACTTCCAAAAGCATACATACAAATAGATATTGATAGATAATCTGAAAACAATTGGACAAGTGATAGAATTATTAAATGTTATTGATATCAACTAAAAAGTAAGTTTTTATTTAAAAAGAATAATGGATCAAGAGAAAATAAATATTACCATTGTGTCACTATAAGAAAAAGAAGATTGACAGATAATCCAAAATGAAAACAGATCATCAACTAGATATGAGTCAAATCTTAGTTGGAACACACACATAAAACGATCATCCACATAGATGGTCATTCCCTAAGGCCAATCTTATATCTAATAATTTATCCAAATGAAAAGTTCAGATATGAAATGAAGAGAATAATAAAAATTAGTTGAATTAATAGATATATCCACCATCTGGCTTATATGATCAGATTGGTATGAAAAATCAAACTGGATTCAAATAATGACTAATGTATAAAGGAGAAAAATAATTTAATGCTAAAACTAAACATTTTTATTGTTGATGATGCTTATAAAAGTCAGAAAAAGATATGCTATGTGCTGAGATCTCAAAATTTATTGAAAAACTTTCATATCAGTGAGTATAATTGAGACATTTTTTCATTGAAGAATGTAGAGTTACTTGTGTAAACCAGTTAACATAATCCTTTATTGTAAACTGATTAATTAAATTATAACAGATAATAGTTGAATAAATTCTAATATAAAATTTTTGATGTTGTTGTGAATATGTCCTGTCATACATTTCATTCTTTAAATCAAAGTGTTCTTAGTTGATGATCATAGAATGGTATGATTAGTATTGTAGTGTAGACTTACAATAATGATATATATATACAAAATATTAAGCATATATATTCTAATAGTGTTTGACATGAAGATAATTGAAAAAATTGATGCAGCCATTCATACATTATTCTGTCATGACTGAGAGTATTATTAGTGATAAGATTTTATATTTTAAGGAAGGGGGAAAAACCCTTCCTAATAAAAAGAAATAGAATTAGTATGTGTCAAATAAATAAGTAAAAATTGCAAGACAGATATAATCTTTATATCTTACTACTTATGAAATAAGAGCAATATAGATAATATGGCAGATGTAGAATGCAGCTTTGTAATACATAAAGATCCAGAAAGACTTACAACAGGAAAAATGGGTAAAAATCAGATTGTAAAACTGTAAAAAGTATTAAACTGTAACTAATAATCAAATACAAACAATATCAGTTGCAAAGAAATCATGAGGTGTGATTATTTTGTTCACATACTATGAAAGAAGGTTTGTCATGACTGTAAAGTGGGTTACAATACTAGTAAATAAACATAGTAGATGAGATTTAAAATAATAAAATAACTTTATGTTAAGAGGTTTTGATAATATAGTAGCATTGTTATAAAAATATATATAACCAAAACAAATAATTCAATTATGTCATATAAAAGTATGTGTTTTTAAAAATACATATCTCTAGAGCACATCCTCTAGAGCACAGTAACAATTTGATAATTTCTGCTGTTTCTTATTTTGTATTCAGAGCATCTTAACATGTAAATAAGCAATGGTTAGAATTATTTAAAGCTGAAAAAAATATTTTGTGTAGTATAAAAGCAAAAATATATTCACAGAACAAACAAGTCTAAATGCAATCTTAATAATTCACAAGCAAGACTTCCAAAGAATCAGTTAAATGAACTTATAAATATCACCCACTTTTTGATATGTCAATACTAATTTATTTTGTCAGATAACTGATGTTTTTCTTTAAAAGTATGACTTAATATATCATCAAAAATTGTTTAAATATAATATATTTTATGTAGAACTAGTTTTGATATTGATAATCTTAGTGTATAATGGATAGTTCTGTTATTTTGTTCAATTGCTGTTATACTGCAAAATATAGATTATATTCAGTTCTCACCTTGTTTGGTTCATTGGAGCAGTGATTAACAGACTCTGGAGCTGGCAATCTTTGGGGTGCAGTTGCAGCTTTGCCACTTCAAATGCTCAAACTTCTTATGAACTCCTGAGTAATAAACTATTTATTTCTATATAATTTTTATATATTTCATAACTAGTCTATTTAATATCTTGTCCTATAAAACAATAGCTTACATTGTATTTAATTACAGTATTTTCTCAGATATTTTAGATCTTTGAAATTCTATACCTACATATATAACTAAAACAAGGTCTTCCAAATAGTCAAAAAAATCTAATTATTTCATCTGATGATTTAGTACATTATGATTCTGGTATGTTTGCATGTTTATGCATTACTAATTTGCACTGGCACTGTTTTGATTCATAGTAATAATCACTGAGTTAATCATGCCCACTACATTCACATCAAACATTCTCACAAATACACAAAAACTATGCTCAAATTGATAGGTATATATAGTGTTAAGTATGATAACAGAAAGATTTTTGGGTGATTTTCTTAACCAATTACATATTCATGTTTCAGATGAGACAAACATTGATTCTGTCAGTATGACTGATTTAAATGATAATTCACATATTGATAGCAAAGTTAGTATTTTCTGAAATATCATTAAATCTATAATTCCCTGGATTTATACTGAACATTTTATCAAACTCTATCTGTCTTGTTGGTTAGGCAGAAATAATCATCTATCAACTGAAAGTAGCTGCATTGTATGTGGTATTAGACTATCTGCTGAAATTGAAGATTGTGGTAAACTGCTCAAACTATTGCCTAATGATCACTTAAGACTTGGCAGAATAAAAATGCTAGTTTACTCATATGTTTTAATGGTCATAGATATATTCAGATATTGAATTTAATATAAGATTTTATGTCTGATAACCATAAATTTAATTTAATAGTGATGCAAAATATGGAAGATATTGGCTAAATCAGTTATTGATTTTAACCAAATGACTTTTGGTTCAAACATTGCATTTACTATGAAAATATTTGAAATAGTGTATATTTTCTAAGTGTTATGATTATTAATCTAAATTTTGTGTGATTGTCATCTCATCTATTTTAATTGTTGAATCTTTTTCTAAAGTTTTTTAAAAAAAAACTGTCTATGTAAATCATGGCATTCTTAAAATAATTGTGCGAGACAATGGAACACCATTTATACTTGCACATTTTAAGATATTAAGATCTTTATATTATATTATCCCTCTGAAATGAATAAAAAAAAATAGACAGTCTAGTGCAACGATGAGAAAAGTCATTTATTAAAATTTATTTCATGAAGGCAAAATAATTTTAGTTCCACAAGCAATACTTAATACTGATATGAATAAAACTTGATCTGAAATATTCAAATCATCTCTTGATAACCAATTTAAAACAATTGCGAATGACTGTCTTCAGAAGGGACTAAGGTTCTGTGACACATGTATAATAGTACTGTTAACTGTGTATTACCATACATTCATTTTTCAAATTTTTATATCAAAAGTTCCACATTTCAAAGCAAAGAATATCTGAAAGTTGATCACAGTACTGCTGAACAAATACAATCACAGTAAAAAAAACTTTCAGTTGTCATCATTATAGAATACAATCTGGACATCAGTCAAAAAAAGTTTGCATTAAAACCAAATTTTACAAAATAATTCCAAAAATCAGAACAAGATCTAATAAAAGAAATCACTGCATCACTAAACTTTAATTCAAAAATAACTTTAATCATTCAGCAGGAATGTTGTAAATTTGCTACACACAAAATAATAAATCATTTGGATTGTGTAATAATTTGACACTAACAATATTGGTTATTTATTAAACATATACTATGAAGGTTCTATCCATTAGCCAGCACTAAATTATATTGTATGTAAGTCTAAATCTGTTATAACTCCCTGCTATACACTGATAATTTATAATGCCCCATTGTAGCTTACCAACATAAAAAACATCATAAATTTGACTAAAAATCTTGATAGCCAAAACTAATCTCTTACCTGGTTACAAACTTGTAATCAAATATATTCTAGCTAGATTACTTCTGGTAATTAAGGCTATTATTAACTTGAAAATATAAGCTCTCTTTATTTGATAATATTACTAAAAATGATAATCTCTGGTTTCTGTCTATTAAGCAAAATTTAATTAATTATTGTTGGTGTAATAATTATTATTTAGTAAAAAGCATTACTCTTGAATAAAATTAAAATTGTATTATTCATATGCACACCAGAATTTTTTGAGATGACAAATTGGTGATGAATTATTCTTTTGAGATGATGGATGTTTCTAAACTACTGACTCAGTCATCTAGATATCTAAATCATTAGAATTCAATAAAAATAGTGTGTGTGTATATATATATATATATATATATATATATATATATATATATATATATATATATATATATATATATATATATATTAAAGCTAATGTTATTTTAATATGCAATTTTATTATCTATATTCTAGTTACTCATGTCAACAAAATATTTATTTATTAAATTAAAATTATAGCTTTAGTTACTTCATTTTATGTTATTCAAGTAGGTCTATACAATTGAACAGAAAATTCATATCCCCAGATATATTTTTCGTGGTAGATTTAGTTATAAGAGCTAGCAATATTTACTAATGAAATAAATTCGGATTGAGTGAGGGAACTAGGCTTTCATACATATGCATATGACGTTACTGTCATCAAACATAACTCTGTAGTCTTAAATTACAAATTTCATAAATATTAATAGAATCTCTAACTTATAGGTCATATAAATTATAGATTCCTCATATGGGTTTCTCATTTTGGAGTATATACATTTTAAAAAGAAATAACCATCAAGTAAACAGTTTGAAATTGTTGATTGCTATTGATATTGGGATTAGGCTGTGTTTTAAAACAGGCAAAACTCACTATATGTATTGCCACACACAGCAAGCTAGAGTAATCAATGGATGCCAAAAGAAGTAGTGGTCATGTGATGTTTATTGGATTAGCTAAGTGTTGACTGGTTTTTAATGATATATTATAATCACTGAATTGTGTGTTTGTTGTTTTCAACCACTTTTTGGTCATTTATGAAGAAATTTTTAAACACATTCTTCAAATATTAGTTCATCTATACAACAAACTGTAGTTCATTATATTCATTGATTGAGACAGTTGAAGAAATTAATGTGTTTTGTTTTTTGCTATTTTAACGGTGGCCTCACCAAAAAAAAAAAAAACAGTAATCAAGTTATCATTTAAAAATTTGTAAGTTTTATGGTTCTGTATAGTTTATTGCCATATTAAAGTAATAAACTATAAAGCTTACAGATTATGCATCAGAGCTCATCTCACTCATTTCCAATGCTCAAACGTCACATGACTTCCCAAGCAATAAATGATTTAGCTGTTTTTTTCTCTGGATAATATCTGATCAAATATTTTTTGAGACAACAGAGATAGAAGAAATAAAATCAAGCTTTATTGGGACTAATAATATATGTTATCTTAATCTAAGTGCTGAAGAATAAATCACTAATTCAAGTCTTTTTTTAGTATAATTTTATGCACCAAATTTCTGCTTGCTTTCATGATTATTGGCTTACTATTTATTGTTTTAGAAATAGGCTGGTAATAACCATTATATAGTGTGTTACACAGTGATTATGTAACATTTGAATACTTAAATAATAATGATAGTCTAAGATTTTACTGCTACAATTCATAAATCTTTACATTTTGAGTTGATTATTTTATAACTGCGCTAAGCAGTAAAAAGCAAATAGGCTGGTAAATATAAAAAATTGATAAATTTGTTACTTATGAGGGTATTGTCATTTATTAACGACTTATAGCACACCTGTAGCAGATATTTCAAGGATCTATAGGCTTCAGCTGCAACATTGTCTTTCATAAAGATTTGTCTTGGATGGAAAACTTACTGATCTATTATAATTCATTACATCAAAATGCAGATTGCTGCAATGAAGTATCAACTTAAGAACATTCAAAAAATTTATCTCCTAAGTTGACTACCTGCAAAATATTTTGCTTAATTCAATATTCATAATATATTATATGTTTTAATATTCATAATATATGACTGTGAGTTAATACATATTAACAAAAAACTTGATATTCTCTGAATGATCAAAAAATTTAAAGTAAATATGTACCATTTGGACAAATAAAAAACCTAACAAAATCCATCAGTTTTTGTAGTTCATGCAGAATTGATGCATATTATGAAGTATTTGATTGTTTATATTATTTAGAGACTGGTAACATGTAAAATCTGTTATGCACTGATTATTTAGAAATTAAAAGAATGAAAATGCCATCTTAACCAAAAGCATACAAAATCTGATATTTAATTTAAGGTTCACAACTGCATTTGGTGTCTATCTGTACAAGATATGCCAGTTAAACACAAAATCAGTCTAGCTCAAACTTGATAGTATGACTAATTTCTAATTGTTGATATACTTGAGGTTATTGAAGTTCCATTCTTTTTTTGCTATTATATCTATTACAAATTTGAAAAAACTATTTGACACACAAAATTTGTAAAATAATTATTCAAGATAAATAATGAAAACACTGAAAATAGTAGACAAATTAAAATGATAATATAGGAGACAAAAAAAAGCCTAGTTATATTACTTTCATTAACTTGAAAACCTACATAATACCCTTTATAATATGCCAGTCTTTAAGCAATTCTTTAAATAATAATTATTATTACTATCATCATCATCATTATTATTATTATTATTATTACTATCATCATCATCATTATTATTATTATTATTATTATTATTATTTAGTAGTAGTAGTAGCAGCAGCAATAGCAGTAGTAGCAGCAGTAATAGTAGTAGTTGTAGTAGTAGTAGTAGTAATAGTAGTAGTCATAGTCATAGTAGTAGTAGTATTGTTAATTGTTTTGGTTGTGTTCTGATCTATCGTGTCAGCCATTTGACAGAGTTATTTTTAGCTCAATTGCTGACATGATAGATCAGATCATTACCTTTGTTTTTGTTGTTGTTTGTTTGTTTATTGGGATCTGTATTATCTGATTAACAAATTTATACTTATATAATTATCAGTCAATTACCTTTAAAAGATTTCTGTGGATCAAGATCTATATAGAAATAATAATGTAAAAAATATGTTTTTATATCATTATAGTATATTGTTGTTATGACTTTGGATTATTCTGATTGGGGGAGGTATGGAGGCTTGATACCTTATTATTATTTGAATATAGAAAAAAAACTTTAAGATTAATTTATAATTGTTGATAAAAAGAAAAGCTTTAATATTATGTCTAAGAATTTGGGAAGGTCCCAAGAATTGCAGTCACCAGATACTCAAAGTGTGCATGTTGATGTAGATACAAGGAAGGAAGCTAATAATTTAGATATGGGTAATGTTGAGGAGTTGAAAACAGAAATGGTTGTTATTATGAGTGAATCAAAGCAAGTATTAGTCATGTTACAAAAATTGTATGAGAGATCTCAAAGTAGATGGAGAAATAAAATTGAATTCTCAAAATCAGATGCAAGAAAGGTTAGATGGAATAGAATTCTTAAAGTCAGTATAAAAAGCTTATTGAAAGTTAAAGGAAATGAAAGTTCCCAGGCTGAATTGTTAGATTTTAAGAAAAAGGTGAATCACTGACTTGAGATTGTAGAGGGGGAATTTAATGTCAAAAATGAGTTTTGCATTAACAAAAATGAGCTTAAGGATATCAAGATAGAGTCCTGCAAGGGATTAGAAGATTATGTAAATCAAATTAAAGATTTAGCTAATAGGTTAGGAATTTAGGCTCAGTCACAAACTAAATTAAAAAGTGATGTAGAAGTGAAGCTGCAAGACATGATGAGAGAAGTTGGTGATTTAAAATATATATTAGAAGATAGAAATTCAATCATCTTCTGGGGATGCTCAGATTGAAGAGGATGTGTTTAAGAAATTGATAGAAAAAAACTGAGCAAGAAAAGGCTGAAATGGTTTTTAATATTAAACAGCATCTTCAGCAAATAAAACTGAATGATCAGCAAACTAGACAAAGTTGTGAAAGTAAGTTGGAAAGAATAGATTGCAAGTTAAGTGAAGTTGATATTCAATTAGGAAGTTGCATAAGTTTAATGGACCAAGAATTGCAGCATATAAAAGTGCAACCAAGTTTAATTTTAGAAAATATTAAAACTGAGTTTTAATCAAAACTCATTGAAATAAAAAGGATTTGTTATGATCAAATAAAAGAAAACAATTAAAGACTCAAGTGATACAGGAGTTACTAGAAGAAATGAAGCTAGATGTTAAGCTAATCATTATTAACAAGACAATATGAGTTGCAAAATGTTAAATGCTAAATACTGGTATGGCCAAAGACAGTTCTAATGTTCAACAGGGAATTTTTGAGGTCAAAGTAAAGAAAAAATATAGCCCTAGTGATCCTATAACAAGCCCTGGATATACTAATAATGCAGATCATATTTTGTCAGGACAGAATCTATTTGCAGTTTAACCCAATAAAGCTACCCAAAATTTAAAATGCCATAATTCTCTGGTCTTAAAGTTCTTGAAAATTAAAGTGTTTAAGAGGGGATATTTAGAAAACCCCTATGAGTACCTTCAATGTCTCAAAGAGTTATTTGCACTATGTAGCCTGTCATAGATAGAGAAAATTGCTATTGCTAGCAATCATTTGTATGTCTCCTTCAGGGATTTATGGCAATAATTATTCAATAAGCCCCAAAACTATGGATTAAATACCTCATTCTAAGTAGCTTTTGGAAGAAGACCACCAGGATAAATGTTATCAGGTGTCACAAGAAAATATAACTTGCACAAAGACAGTTATATCCAGTTTGTTAGGACCCAAATAGTAAAGTTAAAAACTCTAACTGCATATATTTTGTCCAAGCCACAGATAATGAGGATTTTCTGTCATAATCTGACCAAACATATTGAGCAGGTATTAATAGCCAAAGTTAAGCATTCTATTGAAGATGTGGTGAATATCTTTGACTCACTCAAGACAAATGAAAAAAGCTTGGATACTAGAATGAATGTGAATAGGGAAATCTGCTCTTCTGTGATTAATGTTAATTTTAGGGCAATACCAAACCAATACCATAGAAAATTAATAAAAAATCATAGTGACTATAGAATGATTTTCTATAGGGAAGGAAAAACTAATCTAAGTAAGTCTAGAGTGAAGGGAAATAGTCAACTGTCTACTAGCATTTTGCAAACAATTCCTAAGAAAAATATAATTGGCAAAAAAAATACCAGGGCATTAAAATAAATAGGACTTTGCAGGAAAGTTCCTCACTTTGGAGACCTATTTCTAAACAACAGGTAACATGATGATATGGTTAATAAATAGTATAGTTCTCAATATTGACTATTTACATCTTATAAGTGACTGAGCTGCCTATTTTGTATAACTGCCTAACTATAATGGTTACTGTTGCAGGTTTATTATAGAAACTTTATTAGGCTCAAGAAGTCAGGTATCTATATTGTCTGAGGAAACTTCCTTGAAAATTAGTAATGTAGGTCAGACAATTTCAATCCTGCCAATTAAAGTGATACAAGTAAGGCTAGCTAATGGAAAGAGAACTAAGTTGTTTAACAAACAAGTTTTTATCACTTTAGAAATCAATTTTACAAAATTTGAACATGTCTTTTTAATAATGCCAGGTTTGTTTCATGAAGCCATAATTGAATCTGAATTTTTGATTTTTAACAGTTCTTTTTTCACTATTTATACAGGAGAGCTCTAAACAATACTGAAAACAAATCCATATTCTTTGAGCACAAAAAATAACAGGCCATGTATTCAAACCCATTTTGGCAAGGGCACTGTGCACTGAGTATAATGATATGAAACAAAAAATAAGGGAGGCATGCTTCATTGCAAATGACAAATATGCAATAAACTGAAAAGAATCCTGCTTTGCAATCTACAGAAAATGGTTTATATGGAAGAAAACTTTGAATAAATTTTGCATAAATTACTGCCAAGCTTTGCTTAAAATCTCAATGTAAACCAACCCTCCCAAGATAGGCTATGAATATGGAGACCTAAGTTTCTCAAAAGCACTATGCCTTATAATTCTTTTTCTAATAATACTAAGCTTCACTTTTTTGCATAAAGTACAATTTAAAACTTACCAATCAAAGGTGAAGAAAAAACGAGAACTTTATTTCACTTATAAAAGTAAAACTTTTGGATGTCAAGAGGAAATTTATCTTTTTATAGTCAATTTTGTTAGTCAAGCTAATCAAATAATGAGTATACAAGAAATCATAATTAATGTAAATATTAAGGTTGATAGTTTGCGTATCATCAGTACAGGATATTATGAACAATTCTACCTATTGTTGTTTCCATATAGAGGTATTTTCTCCAAAATAGCTAACATATTTAAGTGGGTATGTACATAGAATAAGATTAAAAAGAGATGAGTCTTTCCAACAGTGAACTTATCCAATATTATATCGATATCAGGCAGAGGTCTAGAAACAGATCAAAAAAATGATAGAGTGGCAGATAATCAGGTCAAGTTCCTTGTCCTGTATTAATCCATTCATAATAGTGAGGAAAAATGATGGAACAATTAGGGTATACCCTCATGCTTAATAAGAATACTATTCTGGAATGTGACATTCCTCACCTATACCAGAATAACTAACCAAGTTCAAATGAAAGAGCATGTTCTCAACATTTGACCTAACGGCCAGCTATTGGAAAATTCCACTTCATAATAATATGATCAGCATTTCATTATCAGGATCAATATTATATTTTTGAAAGGATGCCCTTTGGTTTAATAAATAATGGTGCTGTCCTAATCAGATGTCTGAGTATGGTCTTTTTAAAAAAACTAATGGATTTTTGGTTATTTATGTAGATGATATTGTCACTTCAGATCTAAAAAATCATGTAAAACATCTCAGTCTGTTTTCTTATGAGTGTTCTATCAATAACATCAGGGTGAATTTGGGAAAATGTACAATAGCTGTATGAGAAATTGCCTTTCTTGGCTATGTGATCAATGATGAAGGAATTAAACCTCACCCAGACAAAATTTCATATATTCAAGAGTTTCCTATTCTTAAAACAAGAAAATATTTGAGATTATTTTTGAGCTTCAATCATTGGTTTTATAAAAACATTTCTTCTGGTACTGTACATTAACTGGTATTATTAAAAAATGTGAAAAATGGAAGTGGCCCAGGAGCATACAGAAGAATTTCAGACCATTAAAGATAATTTCTTGAAAACAGTATTAGCTTATCCAGATTTTAATAGAAAGTTTTATTTACAGACAGACAGTAATGGGTTTGGTTTAGAGTTATTTTATATCAACTTAGTGAAGTAATGAACCTAGGGTGTTGTATTTTCTAAGTCGACATTTAAAGAGGACATAATTGAATTACACTACAACAGAGAAAGTGGTATTAGTTATGGTATGGTGGTATCAAAAGCTTAGGCAAATTTTACTGGGACATGAAGTGATAGTTTTGTCTGATCACCATAATTTGGAGTTTATTAATGAGCTATCTCAATAATAAAAGATTGATTACATGGAGTCTTTACCTTCCATAATTTATCTGTAATGTCATTTATTTTACAGGCCAAGAGAGCATTATTGCAGATATACTCAGCCATAATTCTATCTCAATTAGTTATCAGAATTCAAATTCAGAAAATATTATAATTTGTAATAAATCTGTTTTATTAGAAGGGGAGATTATTAGGGATTATAAAAAATTTGCAGTTTATATATAAGCACAAGTTGTAGGGCTTAAGAAAATTATTGATCTATTATTGGATTAAATTAAATTAAATAAGGGAACTAGGTATGCTATTAGGATTAGGGAAAGGTATAAACTTAATAATGGGATCTTGATGAGAAATTAAAGAAAGAGGATGAAAGTTCATGAAGGATAGTTGTTCCATCTTGTTTAATAGAGCTTATCTATTATGTTCACTGTCAATATGGGAACTATGGGGTTCAGAAAATAAAGCATGTAATTAAGCAACATTTTTATTGGAATAAGATGCAGGAAACTATTAGGGAATGTAAAATCTGTCTAAAAACCAAATTTGGAAATCGACCATATGCTGGAACACTTCAATTCATATTACCCAGTCAGCATAACAAATTATTGGCCTTCTATTTTTATGGGCTACTTCCACTGTATAACTCAATTTTTTTTATTGGTGATGTATGACATATTTACCAAATATGTATCTGACCCATATGTGTATAGAAATTTTCCAATTCTCTTTAGTAGGCAAACTGGCCTCTATCTTAACTGGATCATGCTACTGTATTTATATCCAGTTAGTAAAAGAAGTGGGGTAGTAAACAGTGCCAAACATATTATGTGTTCATCAGAAACCCCCAATCAAATCTCTGTGAACAAATAATGTGTGAAATAAAGAGTGTGTTCAGAGTATATCTTGAACAGAATCATAAGCAATGTGTTAAAAAGCTATCTCAGATTATTTATTGCATTGATTCTACAATTAATGAATCCACCAAAATTTCTAATATTAGATTACATTTTGTGAGGCCTAAACCATTGATTATAAAAACTTCTTTCCCTGGCATTACAGAAAATATAGACAGGGAGCATGATCAAGCAGTATCCAGAATTAATCTTAAGAAGATGGGTGACAAATGCACTCATCATTCTAAGACTGGCCCACATACTTTCAAAGTTCATGATTATGTTTTAATCAGAACTCCTCATGTGAGTAATCCCCAGAAGCATGTGTTTAAAAAGTTCCTAAATTTGTACTAAGGCCTAAATTGTAAAGCAAGTGGGAAAAGAATGTCTTTATGGTCTTTATCATAGATTGAATGAGAGATACCTACAATGCCTGAAGTTTATTGCCATTTCCAAAAAAAATTGAGTACTTGTTTTAGAATTAAGGATGTAATAAAATATGGTTTTGATGATATGATAAAATATTACATGTAAGTGGTTTAATGGGCACAAAAATTTTAATTGCTTATTTATTCATTTTTTCTTCTATAACCATGGAGAAATGGTGATCCTGTGCTATTGAACATTGTACTATTCAATTACTTAACTTATGTGTTCATGCTATTTAAAAAAAAAAAAGAAATAAATAAGAAAAGAAGAGATGATAAAATTTATTGTAAAAATAAAATATGTAGGAATTGTGCTAAGTTTTGTTTAACTGATATATTTAAAAATAAATGAATGATTAATTTAACATGGAAAGTGTTCAAAATAAATGAGTTTAAGAGCTTCTAATAAATTAAAAGTGATAATTTAAAAATAATAAATGTATTATTTATTTTATTATTTTTTTATTAATTAAATAGTTATAAAAGTAAAAATAGATCATTATTATGTAATTTTTAATTTAGTTTCATGTTGTCATTTACATATTTTTTAATAGAGGTCAGATTTTTAAAAGATGTGGTTAATTAAAATGTCCATAAAAATAAAGGTATAAAAGAAAAGTGATTTTTCAGTGTGTTCGGTGTTGGTGTGTTTGCTTCTCTCAACTAAACTCTTTTCTCATCCCAAGAAGACAGTAATATTTAATTTCAATTTTTTTATTCTAAATTTAAGTGTTAATTGGTTTTTTAACTTTTATTATTTCTTAAGTAACAATGTGTTGCTAGAAAAAACTAAGGTGTTGAGTTTTCCTATGTCAACCTAATCTAGAAGCTTCTAAAGAAAGTAACAAAATATCTAAAAAAATTGTTGCCTTTTATTAATTCATTTTATCCAACCATGCCTGAACAGAAAGTTATGGAATGAAAAGGTAATATGTTTTGCATTATTTTTCAAAGCTATAACAAACATTGTATGGGTCCATTCCTATTTTATATTTCCTATTTTTGGTAAAGTAATATTCAAACTAACCTTGAGACTTTTGAAATTTAATTTAAAGAGAAAAAAATGCTTCAATACAAAATGACATTAGTTAATTTAAAAATGCACAACTCCTAACTATTTAAGTGATAATTTCATTTTTAAGTGTTATCCTGAAAAAGATTTTTAAATGCTGACTCGCCTATTTGATAAACTAAGATGAACTTTATTTTGAGATAACTATATTAATGTTCCCAAGAAAATATTTAAAATATAAAATACATGAATGCATTAATAGGAAGTTTTATGGAAAAGATATGACTTCAATGTATCACAATATTATAGAATATAAAAATGAACTGATTAAATTGCTGACTTTTAAGATAAACAGTAATTTCTTACTTATTGTCATTAGTTCTCTCGGGTGTATAGAAAATATGTTAAAAAGTATTTAAAATGTTCTTTAAAAATGAAGGAATTGTTCATTTTTCAATATATAACTGCTGATAAATTTAATAAAAATATTTCCAATAATGTTTGCTGCTAGAAGTAAAAAAAAAATTAAAACAAGCTATAGCTAATTCTTTGAATAAACATGTGAGTGAATAAATGGATCCAAATCTTTTGTTTGTTAAATGTTATTATTTTGTATCATTTGTCTCCAGAAAATCATAAGTGCTTTATTGTTGCAAAAATATGAATGCTGTAGATGTGTTGCTTCTAAAAATAATTAGCCAGTAAAAGGACATTGTTTTCCACTTTGAATCGCTTACTGCAGAGGGACATAGATAAAGAGATATGATGGTTTTAAAATAATAATAATTTATTATTTCTTTTTGTTATTAATTATTTAAATATTATGCAATGGTATTTTTCTTTAGCTACATGATAAATTATGCATTTATTCTTATATTTGAGAAGCTAAAACTTATACATTTTATTTATTTATTATTATTATTATTGGCTTAAAATAAGTATATGAGATATGTCTAGGCAAAAATACACATATCTTCCATTCATGAGTAGTATTTTATTGATACCTTATTAATTTTCTATGGGTAAACAGCCAATGTATAGTTTGTCAGAAGCTCATAATAGTTTCTAATTATTATAATATAATAATTTCAATATAAAGTTTTTAATATGACAAGCTATTTATTATTTGCCTATATTATTTATGACCACTTTAGTTTATAAAATTTACGCAGTTTTTATTGAATACGTGTTTCTTTTTAATTGCAAATTTTTATTATGCTACTTAAAGTATTTTATAGTTGTTTGACATACATTTATTTGTTGGTTTCACATTGTTTAATGTATGTATTTTAGAGATTGAAGATTTATTTCTCTAGTTTTTTCAGTGATAATTTTTTTATCATGCCATGGTTTTGCCTAGGATATATGCTAGTTTTATTTAATAAGTGTGGAATGCAAGTGCCTTTATTAAATGTTGTGTTTTACTTATATTGTACTTTGGAGGATCTGAGTGTGTTCTCCCCAATATTTAGCATTTATTTCTTATGAGAGGATTATATTTTGATATTTTATGATTATTTTCATGCTTAGCCATTGTAGCTTGATCCTTAGAGAGGATCTTTCCCATGGCATATATTCCATTTCCATGTGGTGAGACCTTGTCCACACATGTATTTAGCTGAGAAAAGATGTTGGAATATACAATTGTTTTGTTTCAGTTGTGTAGTTAGTTGAAACTTTTCTCCCTCATGAAGATATTTAGTTATATTCTACCATATAAGATGAAGTTATGGATATTTTAAAATTGTCATGGCAATGATAAGGTAGAATTTTTAATTTATAATCACTTCAGGGATACTTTTCTATCTACAGTGTTTAGTTAAGTGATATACGTATTGTTCTGTTGTGCCTTGCCAGTAGTTTAAAAGCAATCCAAAAAATATGTTATTAATTTAAGGTTTATTTATGTGAATAGCATAATAAGAGATAGATATGCAATATTGTCATTATCACCATCCAGAAATAATTCACTTTAGGTTTGGTAAGACAATTAAAGAGTTAAAATAATTTTTTATGTGGACATGGGCTTCTGAAGTGTTTTTTCAAATTTTTATTGTTAAATAAATAATGCCAGATAGTAATTTTCTTATTTGTGTTTTGAATGGTAATTAATATTATCATAACACTTTGCTGATAAAAATTCAGCCATTTGTCAGGATTTATGTTTTTTTAATTTTAGTGTGTTTTTGTAAATGCTATCAATAGAATATTTTAAGTTAATATGATAAGCAATAGTGGTTTACTAGAATTAAAAGTGTATCTTAGATATATTTTTGTTTTATTACATTTTGAAAGCTTTAGTAAATATAGATTTTATAAAAATACCATTGCCTGAAAAATATGTTAAAAGTAAGTTAGCAAAATAGTGAAGTAGTCTTATTTTTAAATGAGATTGTCATAAAATAAATCACGCAAATGTTTGCCTAAGTAATCAAGAATTTTTGCAAATGTGTAAATCATTATGTTATCAATTATTTTTATTGCATTCTATATAATAAAACAAGATCTATGTTTGCAGACATCCTTTCTTTGGCAAAAAGATGTAAATAGATTTTGTAAAATATAAATGTGATGTTAAATGCTAATAAATGTATTTATTATTATTAGAATTTAGTCTTTGTTATTTATATATGATTTCTTGAGTCCTGTATTGTTAATTATGTTACAGAAATCATAGTAAATCAGATAATCAATTTTATAAGACACAGATCCAAACTTAAAAATGCAAAAGTTGCTTAAGTATTACAATTCCAAAGATTAGAGTTGCATTTGAGAGAATCGAATATTCATTTGATTTGATTTTGAATTCATTATAAACTTCAGACTGTATATTATTTATTATTTTACAAACAAAGAGAATATTATTTTAGAAATTGATTTTAAATTGTGTTGTTGATAAGTATTAGAATGACATAAAAAGGTACACTTTCTTTCTAGATACTCGAATGTCATCCTGGGAGAAAGACTTTGATTATCCAAATTTATATATTTGTTTAATGTGATTATTAATTAGATCAAACATTTCTTTAATTAATTATTGTTGTTATTATAATATACTGGGACACATTAGCTTATGAGAGAAGTGTATGTCTCCTTTAGTCTACTAAGATGCCATTCATTTATTCAACAACATGATATTACGATTAATATGTAAAGAAAGACCCCTGAGATCATTATATATTATTTCATGATTATTCAAATTAATTTTATTTTAGCAAAAGTCATTAGTGTGGCATTAATAGAATAATTATAATTCATTGTATTATAAGAAAAGTACATCAGCTTTTACTCTAGAAGAATATGTTAGATCAGATCATGACAATAAAATGGATTGATGATTAATATTTGTTCCTTATGATATTTCAAGAAGATATAATAAAAGAAGTTCATTATAGCATTTTATATTACATACAAATTCTTATGCTATTTGGGAATGCATTTTAATATGGAAAAGTTGCTTGATTTGAAAAGTAGTATATAAGAAAATGAGTGAGGTTTCCCTTCATACTTTATTTGTCTACATTATAATAATATGCTTTTATTATTAGTTTAAATTTCCTTGTATTTTAATACATGTCTATAACCGACTGAGCTTAGCCATAGGATTTCATCATCATCAGGATGGTGGAGACATTGTTATTAAGAGTCTGTGACAGTTTTATATATTCAGATTAGAATTCGATACTCTTTTTATTAAGTTATGAAACAGTAAGATTCGTATTCGAATCTTAAGTTTCACCTTTTTCTGTCGTCTCTCACTGACCGGTCTATCCCGCCCAAATTTAAACTTTTTGGTATCGAATTGTGTGTGTAGCAATATTAAAAATGTATAAATATATGTAGAATTCAGCATAAACACGCACACATTTCGATCTCAAATTAAAAGCAATAAATAGGGATAAAATAATATAATTTAGATTTCTTTTAGTTATATAATTTTGTATAATTTTAATTATTTATTTTGGATTATAAAGTTCGTATTTATTGCTTTGTTTAAATTTCGTTTAATAATAATTCTAAAAAAAAAATCTGATGTAATATTTAATTAAAAGTTAAAATAATCTTATGTTCCCTTTTTGTCTTTGAAATTTAAAAACATCGGTCAGTGATAGATAATAGATTAATTAAAGAAAAATTCCCCAAAATGTAATTAGTAAATGTAAAATGTAAACAATAGAATGGCAGCTTTCTTTATAATTAAAACCAACAAAATGCATTGATTATCCCCAGGGCAGATTAAGTAAAACCTAAAAATACCTTAACAAAAATATGAAAGATCAAGATAAAAAAAGAGGCCATCTTAGACTGGCTGGAGACATTCACTTAAACTTTAGCTTTGCTCTCAATCATTGAGAGTCTCCAAAATCTAAAAATAAATTGTTCCTGCCAAGGTATGACCGAGTAAAAGCACCTAGATTATTTTCCATCGGGAGATGACCTATCGGATGCCGAACTTTCCATTGCCCATCATAAATTCACCATGAAGATCTGCTGCCTGAAATAAATGAGAAAGCTGCTGCTGCTGTTAAAATAAATGAAACGCCTAAATACAAGAAAGAACTGCTAATCATGAACCTTTTGCTACTAAACTAATGGAATCAGAAAACTTCTTATAAAACAGGTACCTGTCTGTGTTCAAACTCTAGAGTACTCTAATAATATGCTGTAGCTCTTCTTCATATTACTTATCTAAATTATAAAATGTAAAAACTACCATATGTATAACTAAAACTGAATAATTAACTTAATGTGTAAATTTCTCTAATAATCTAGCTTACCTCATTCTATCTTTCTTGGGTGCGTATTTCTAAAATCTACATTTTATCTATATTTATTATTTAATTATTGCATGCTCATAATTGTCTCTATTTTCAAAGTTTAAATCTATGATTGCTTGAAACAGTGAATGCGTGTCAAATTTTCATTAATATTTACTTTCATAAATAACTTAACTTTCATATAAATCGACACGCATTCAATGCATCATTTATTGTAATGCAGGGTCTACTACTTCGCAAATGGCGGCATATTAGTTGTAATCATTCCCAGTTTAGATATGTTTTGTATTTATTAAATCTTAATGAATAATTCCATCAAATTACATTTCTTTGAGAGTCGCCAACATTCTTTTAGTAAATGTTGATAATGTAGGGCCGAGTCAGAAATCTATTTAAATCTTATCTTAATCGGTTATACATTATATATGTGTTACATTTTAGAGATGCGATGACCCATTCCACCATGAAATTTCCGGATTCTCCAGGGTTGAAATTAACTCCAGTTGTCCTACGCAAGCGGACATAATGGGTGCTCTCGTAGGACTTGACGACATCATGCAGCCAGCCGGAAAACTGTGGCACAAACCGCTTGTCCCTGGTTATGCTTATGTGACACCTTACTTCGTCGGGACGATGGCAGAGACCAGCCCGACATTCTTATAAACTCTTTCACGGCATTGCAGTTTCAATATACTGCCATTCCATATCGCCTTTCTAAAGCGTACCATGTGTTCCTTTCTTAATTTTATTATTCTATATATCACTCCGCCTCTGTATTATCTTCATAATTCACTCTCAAATAAATGTTTGCCCTTAGTTATAAATAAATATTTTAATTAAATAAATATATGTCTGCCACTACTCTTATAACCCTTACTTTAGACTCTTGCATTGCAAAGGTATAAATCCCTCCAGGCATGCATTAGAAATACTTACTCGAGAATTTTAGGTAGCTAGATTACGCCTTCAAATAAATGAATTCCTTTGTAAACAAATAAATAAATGTATTCTTTAAAATATAATCCTGTCGCAAATCCCGCTACTGAAGCTTTTAATCCATAAAATATTATTAGTAAATGATCTTATTAAAATGTGTTAATAAATAATTTTAAACTATACGTCTGCAGTTACGTTTCATTTATTTGATACCCATTCTATATAATATTTCCTCGATTATGTAAATATGAATGTTTAATTAATATTAGTTTGATTATTGGCTAACTCGAAAATAAAATCATGAATCTCTTGCATATCCCTGACCACCGTGCCTAAAGAAATATTTACTAATGTCGCATCAGATGCGTTGTTTCGTGGATTGTATTGTGGAACCGATAAACTATGTTCGAACTCAGTACCACGGGTGGCTTCGCTACCTCGATGGTGCTGCTGTTCTGTGTGGTGGTCGAATTCTGCACTATGTTTACGAGTCACACGTTTTCTGACTGTTACATAGTAAATTTTTTTTTTAGCGTTTGGCGCTTTCCAATGTGGAGCTTTCGATACAAAAAACCCATATATACCCTGAGCAAAATATAACGCATATAAATTTCTTTTAGCATTCGTTACTCGAGTTAGCTAATTATTCTATATATATACGATTTTGTTTTGATAAAAATAATGAAAAAAATAAATCGAGTGAAATAATGTGGGTCGAGTGAATGAAAGGACAGCAGGCGTAATAACAAATTTAAGGAAAGCAGGGATGTGTGTGTAATTTAAGAAGGAACGAAAATACTCAGATCTAAGGAAATATTTTATATATATATGTCAAAAAAAAAAAAAGTAATCAGTTGCTACATGAGAAAGCAGGTAGCATTGAATAATTTATTAAAGCACCGTTATATATATAGCATAGACAGCAGAAGCTTGTTATATATGTTAACAGTAAATATTTTGTTAAAGTACAAATATATATATCATAGACAGCAGTGGCTTATTATACGCATTACCAGTAGTTCACTATAATATATATGTTAAATGCAGCAATATAGAGATAGGGCAATGTAGAGTAGGTGAGGGCAGTGAAAGAGTGTTATAGGGCCAATATACCGGTGGGGAGTAGTCAAATGCTAGTAGTATAAAATAAATAAATCATATTAAGAAAATGGAATCAGAAAATATTGATATAGAGCAAGTAGATTTATCTGAAGCTTTGGAGTCGACACCCGAGCGAGGGGAAGCTCCGCAACAATACAGAGAATCAATGGACTTTAATTTCAAGTTCATTGAGGAAATACTCAGACAGAATATGCAAGAAATGAAGAAAATGTATGAGGAGGAAACGAGAAAAAGAAGAGAGGAAGAATCAAAACAGAGACAGGAAGAAGAAAAGATAAGAGTTAGAGAATATCAGGAATTTAAAGACACTATGTGGAGAGAGTTAGAAGCCATAAAGGAACATTTTGGAATATCCCCAGTTAGTAAAAAGGAAGAAGAGATTAAAGACATGGAAAAGGAAAGGAGGTCAGAGAGATCAAACGAACCGATGATAGTGGAAGGGCAAGCAGGTAGTGTAGTAAATATGAAAAAGTGTGATGAGCAAAGAAACCTCATTCCAGCCGATGAAGGCCCACAAGATCGGAGAAGCCAACATTTCCAGGTCAGGAACTATGTTTGGGTATGGAACTCTCAACAAAGTAACCGAGATAAAAGAGTATATAAAAAGTTCCTTCCTTTGTACCGGGGACCCTTTGTAATTGATTGCACATGTGGACCAAATGCATATTTATTAAAAGATGGAGATACCATAAAAGGGACATATAATGCCCGTAATCTCAAACCATGTAGGTATTATTCACCTGACCCGGGGTTGTAAAAATATTAGACTATTAGGACGGTTATTAAACGTATATGAAAATATTAAAATGAACTTGATATAATGAACTTGGTTGAATAGAATGTACTTTAGTCAAATAGGGTTTTAGATAGAAATTTTGTTATATATATTATTGTTTTAATTACTATTACTCTTAAAAAAATTTTTTTTTATATATTATATTAACTAGTCTTACTCTAAAAAAAATTTTTTTATATATATGTATAATCAGTTTAACAAACATTACTATGATTTCTAACCAGACACGGCCAAATTAGGCCATTTTAATTAAACTATAAATTTTAGATCCGGGTATATAAATTGTTCGTTGCTTCATGTAATCTCTGCTTTCTATATTTCAATATATCTGTAAAAACAATAATAATGTTTTCGTATTTAAATTATGTAATGTAAAAAAAATTTTTTTTTTCTTTCTTGTCTCCTTTGTTCTTCCTTAATTGTTCACGGGAAGTACGGGAAATGAAACAGTAAGATTCATATTCGAATCTTAAGTTTCACCTTTTCTGTCGTCTCTCACTGACCGGTCTATCCCGCTGAAATTTAAACTTTTTGGTATTGAATTGTGTGTGTAGCAATATTAAAAATGTATAAATATATGTAGAATTCAGCATAAACACGCACACATTTCGATCTCAAATTAAAGGCAATAAATAGGGATAAAATAATATAATTTAGATTTCTTTTAGTTATATAATTTTGTATAATTTTAATCATTTATTTTGGATTATAAAGTTCGTATTTATTGCTTTGTTTAAATTTCGTTTAATAATAATTCTAAAAAAAATCTGATGTAATATTTAATTAAAAGTTAAAATAATCTTATGTTCCCTTTTTGTCTTTGAAATTTAAAAACATCGGTCAGTGATAGATAATAGATTAATTAAAGAAAAATTCCCCAAAATGTAATTAGTAAATGTAAAATGTAAACAATAGAATGGCAGCTTTCTTTATAATTAAAACCAACAAAATGCATTGATTATCCCCAGGGCAGATTAAGTAGAACCTAAAAATACCTTAACAAAAATATGAAAGATCAAGATAAAAAAAGAGGCCATCTTAGACTGGCTGGAGACATTCACTTAAACTTTAGCTTTGCTCTCAATCATTGAGAGTCTCCAAAATCTAAAAATAAATTGTTCCTGCCAAGGTATGACCGAGTAAAAGCACCTAGATTATTTTCCATCGGGAGATGACCTATCGGATGCCGAACTTTCCATTGCCCATCATAAATTCACCATGAAGATCTGCTGCCTGAAATAAATGAGAAAGCTGCTGCTGCTGTTAAAATAAATGAAACGCCTAAATACAAGAAAGAACTGCTAATCATGAACCTTTTGCTACTAAACTAATGGAATCAGAAAACTTCTTATAAAACAGGTACCTGTCTGTGTTCAAACTCTAGAGTACTCTAATAATATGCTGTAGCTCTTCTTCATATTACTTATCTAAATTATAAAATGTAAAAACTACCATATGTATAACTAAAACTGAATAATTAACTTAATGTGTAAATTTCTCTAATAATCTAGCTTACCTCATTCTATCTTTCTTGGGTGCGTATTTCTAAAATCTACATTTTATCTATATTTATTATTTAATTATTGCATGCTCATAATTGTCTCTATTTTCAAAGTTTAAATCTATGATTGCTTGAAACAGTGAATGCATGTCAAATTTTCATTAATATTTACTTTCATAAATAACTTAACTTTCATATAAATCGACACGCATTCAATGCATCATTTATTGTAATGCAGGGTCTACTACTTCGCAAATGGCGGCATATTAGTTGTAATCATTCCCAGTTTAGATATGTTTTGTATTTATTAAATCTTAATGAATAATTCCATCAAATTACATTTCTTTGAGAGTCGCCAACATTCTTTTAGTAAATGTTGATAATGTAGGGCCGAGTCAGAAATCTATTTAAATCTTATCTTAATCGGTTATACATTATATATGTGTTACATTTTAGAGACGCGATGACCCATTCCACCATGAAATTTCCGGATTCTCCAGGGTTGAAATTAACTCCAGTTGTCCTACGCAAGCGGACATAATGGGTGCTCTCGTAGGACTTGACGACATCATGCAGCCAGCCGGAAAACTGTGGCACAAACCGCTTGTCCCTGGTTATGCTTATGTGACACCTTACTTCGTCGGGACGATGGCAGAGACCAGCCCGACATTCTTATAAACTCTTTCACGGCATTGCAGTTTCAATATACTGCCATTCCATATCGCCTTTCTAAAGCGTACCATGTGTTCCTTTCTTAATTTTATTATTCTATATATCACTCCGCCTCTGTATTATCTTCATAATTCACTCTCAAATAAATGTTTGCCCTTAGTTATAAATAAATATTTTAATTAAATAAATATATGTCTGCCACTACTCTTATAACCCTTACTTTAGACTCTTGCATTGCAAAGGTATAAATCCCTCCAGGCATGCATTAGAAATACTTACTCGAGAATTTTAGGTAGCTAGATTACGCCTTCAAATAAATGAATTCCTTTTGTAAACAAATAAATAAATGTATTCTTTAAAATATAATCATGTTGCAAATCCCGCTACTGAAGCTTTTAATCCATAAAATATTATTAGTAAATGATCTTCTTAAAATGTGTTAATAAATAATTTTAAACTATACGTCTGCAGTTACGTTTCATTTATTTGATACCCATTCTATATAATATTTCCTCGATTATGTAAATATGAATGTTTAATTAATATTAGTTTGATTATTGGCTAACTCGAAAATAAAATCATGAATCTCTTGCATATCCCTGACCACCGTGCCTAAAGAAATATTTACTAATGTCGCATCAGATGCGTTGTTTCGTGGATTGTATTGTGGAACCGATAAACTATGTTCGAACTCAGTACCAGGGGTGGCTTCGCTACCTCGATGGTGCTGCTGTTCTGTGTGGTGGTCGAATTCTGCACTATGTTTACGAGTCACACGTTTTCTGACTGTTACATAGTAAATTTTTTTTTTAGCGTTTGGCGCTTTCCAATGTGGAGCTTTCGATACAAAAAACCCATATATACCCTGAGCAAAATATAACGCATATAAATTTCTTTTAGCATTCGTTACTCGAGTTAGCTAATTATTCTATATATATACGATTTTGTTTTGATAAAAATAATGAAAAAAATAAATCGAGTGAAATAATGTGGGTCGAGTGAATGAAAGGACAGCAGGCGTAATAACAAATTTAAGGAAAGCAGGGATGTGTGTGTAATTTAAGAAGGAACGAAAATACTCAGATCTAATGAAATATTTTATATATATATGTCAAAAAAAAAAAAAAAGTAATCAGTTGCTAAATGAGAAAGCAGGTAGCATTGAATAATTTATTAAAGCACCGTTATATATATAGCATAGACAGCAGAAGCTTGTTATATATGTTAACAGTAAATATTTTGTTAAAGTACAAATATATATATCATAGACAGCAGTGGCTTATTATACGCGTTACCAGTAGTTCGCTATAATATATATGTTAAATGCAGCAATATAGAGATAGGGCAATGTAGAGTAGGTGAGGGCAGTGAAAGAGTGTTATAGGGCCAATATACCGGTGGGGAGTAGTCAAATGCTAGTAGTATAAAATAAATAAATCATATTAAGAAAATGGAATCAGAAAATATTGATATAGAGCAAGTAGATTTATCTGAAGCTTTGGAGTCGACACCCGAGCGAAGGGAAGCTCCGCAACAATACAGAGAATCAATGGACTTTAATTTCAAGTTCATTGAGGAAATACTCAGACAGAATATGCAAGAAATGAAGAAAATGTATGAGGAGGAAACGAGAAAAAGAAGAGAGGAAGAATCAAAACAGAGACAGGAAGAAGAAAAGATAAGAGTTAGAGAATATCAGGAATTTAAAGACACTATGTGGAGAGAGTTAGAAGCCATAAAGGAACATTTTGGAATATCCCCAGTTAGTAAAAAGGAAGAAGAGATTAAAGACATGGAAAAGGAAAGGAGGTCAGAGAGATCAAACGAACCGATGATAGTGGAAGGGCAAGCAGGTAGTGTAGTAAATATGAAAAAGTGTGATGAGCAAAGAAACCTCATTCCAGCCGATGAAGGCCCACAAGATCGGAGAAGCCAACATTTCCAGGTCAGGAACTATGTTTGGGTATGGAACTCTCAACAAAGTAACCGAGATAAAAGAGTATATAAAAAGTTCCTTCCTTTGTACCGGGGACCCTTTGTAATTGATTGCACATGTGGACCAAATGCATATTTATTAAAAGATGGAGATACCATAAAAGGGACATATAATGCCCGTAATCTCAAACCATGTAGGTATTATTCACCTGACCCGGGGTTGTAAAAATATTAGACTATTAGGACGGTTATTAAACGTATATGAAAATATTAAAATGAACTTGACATAATGAACTTGGTTGAATGGATTGTACTTTAATCAAATAGGGTTTTAGATAGAAATTTTATTATATATATTATTGTTTTAATTACTATTACTCTTAAAAAAATTTTTTTTTATATATTATATTAACTAGTCTTACTCTAAAAAAAATTTTTTTATATATATGTATAATCAGTTTAACAAACATTACTATGATTTCTAACCAGACACGGCCAAATTAGGCCATTTTAATTAAACTATAAATTTTAGATCCGGGTATATAAATTGTTCGTTGCTTCATGTAATCTCTGCTTTCTATATTTCAATATATCTGTAAAAACAATAATAATGTTTTCGTATTTAAATTATGTAATGTAAAAAAAATTTTTTTTTCTTTCTTGTCTCCTTTGTTCTTCCTTAATTGTTCACGGGAAGTACGGGGAAATGAAACAGTAAGATTCATATTCGAATCTTAAGTTTCACCTTTTTCTGTCGTCTCTCACTGACCGGTCTATCCCGCTGAAATTTAAACTTTTTGGTATTGAATTGTGTGTGTAGCAATATTAAAAATGTATAAATATATGTAGAATTCAGCATAAACACGCACACATTTCGATCTCAAATTAAAGGCAATAAATAGGGATAAAATAATATAATTTAGATTTCTTTTAGTTATATAATTTTGTATAATTTTAATCATTTATTTTGGATTATAAAGTTCGTATTTATTGCTTTGTTTAAATTTCGTTTAATAATAATTCTAAAAAAAAAATCTGATGTAATATTTAATTAAAAGTTAAAATAATCTTATGTTCCCTTTTTGTCTTTGAAATTTAAAAACATCGGTCAGTGATAGATAATAGATTAATTAAAGAAAAATTCCCCAAAATGTAATTAGTAAATGTAAAATGTAAACAATAGAACGGCAGCTTTCTTTATAATTAAAACCAACAAAATGCATTGATTATCCTCAGGGCAGATTAAGTAGAACCTAAAAATCATCATCATCATCATCATTATCAACCATTATCAATCCACTGCAGGATGAAGGTCTCTCCAAGTTTAATCCATCTTCTCCGATCTTTAGCTTCTCTTCTCCATATCACCCCTGCACACTTTCTTATTTCATCCATCCATCTCACATGTGGTCTCTTTCTGGGTCTTTTACAATCTCTTGGAATCCAGTTTAAAATTTCAATTGTCCATCTATTATCATCTCTTCTAACAATATGTCCAGCCCAACTCCACTTCAATCTTTTAATTTTTTCAATGAGGTCAGTAACACCTGTTTGTTCTCTTACCCATACATTGCGTTTATGATCTCTTCTTGTTACTCCCAACATACATCTCTCCATACTTCTTTGAGTGGTCTGAAGTTTCTGAATTGCTCTTCTATTAAGTGTCCCAAGTCTCAGATCCATAAGTAAGAACTGGTAAAACACATTTGTTAAAAACCTTCCTTTTCAAACACATAGGCATATTTCCTTTTAGTATCAAATTATTTCTACCAAAAGCACTCCAACCAAGTTTAATTCTATGATTAATTTCCTCCATTATGTTTCCATCTGTATTAATAATCTGACCAAGGTATTTGTAACTGTTAACTTCTTCTAATTCATCATAATCAATCTTTATTTTCATATTTTGAGCAAATCAATTAAACATTACTTTAGTCTTTTTAACATTTATCTTTAGTCCTACTTTCCTACTTTCATCTGATAATTCCTGCAACATTTCCTGCAGATCTGAAGCATTATTTGCAAAAACTACATCATCTGCGAAATCTAAATGACTTAAATAATCACCATTTACTTTCACTCCTTTAGTTTCCCATTTTAATCCACAAAATACTTCATGCAGCACTGCTGTAAAAAGTTTTGGATATATGAAATGTGAAAGATCAAGATAAGAAAAGAGTCCATCTTAGACTGGCTGGAGACATTCATTTAAACTTTATCTTTGCTCGATCACTGAGAGTCTCCAAAATCTAAAAATAAATTGTTCCTGCCAAGGTATGACCGAGTAAAAGCACCTAGATTATTCTCCATCGGGAGATTGCCCATCATAAATTCACCATGAAGATCTGCTGCCTGAAATAAATGAGAAAGCTGCTGCTGCTGTTAAAATAAATGAAACGCCTAAATACAAGAAAGAACTGCTAATCACGAACCTTTTGCTACTAAACTAATGGAATCAGAAAACTTTTTATAAAACAGGTACCTGTCTGCATTCAAACTCTAGAGTACTCTAATAATATGCTATAGCTCTTCTTCATACTACTTATCTAAATTATAAAATGTAAAAACTACCATATGTATAACTAAAACTGAATAATTAACTTAATGTGTAAATTTCTCTAATAATCTAGCTTACCTCATTCTATCTTTCTTGGGTGCGTATTTCTAAAATCTACATTTTATCTATATTTATTATTTAATTATTGCATGCTCATAATTGTCTCTATTTTCAAAGTTTAAATCTATGATCGCTTGAAACAGTGAATGCGTGTCAAATTTTCATTAATATTTACTTTCATAAATAACTTAACTTTCATATAAATCGACACGCATTCAATGCATCATTTATTGTAATGCAGGGTCTACTACTTCGCAAATGGCGGCATATTAGTTGTAATCATTCCCAGTTTAGATATGTTTTGTATTTATTAAATCTTAATGAATAATTCCATCAAATTACATTTCTTTGAGAGTCGCCAACATTCTTTAGTAAATGTTGATAATGTAGGGCCGAGTTAGAAATCTATTTAAATCTTATCATAATCGTTTATACATTATACATGTGTTACGTTTTAGAGACACGATGACCCATTCTGCCGTAAAATTTCCGAATTCTTCAGGGTTGAAATTAACCCCAGTCGTCCTACACAAGCGGACATAATGGGTGCTCCTGTAGGACTTGACGATGTTACGCAGCCAGCCAGAAAACTGCAACACGGACTGCTTGTCCCTGGTTATGCTTATGTGACACCTTACTTCGTCAGGCTGATGGCAGAGACCAGCCCGACATTCTTATAAACTCATTCACGGCATTGCAGTTTCGATATACTGCCATTCCATATCGCCTTTCTAAAGTGTACCACGTGTTCCTTTCTTAATTTTATTATTCTATATATCACTCCACCTCTGTATTATCTTCATAATTCACACTCAAATAAATGTTTGCCCTTAGTTATAAATAAATATTTAATTAAATAAATATATGTCTGCCGCTACTCTTATAACCCTTACTTTAGACTCTTGCATTGCAAAGGTATAAATCCCTCCAGGCATGCATTAGAAATACTTACTCGAGAATTTTAGGTAGCTAGATTATGTCTTCAAATAAATGAATTCCTTTTGTAAACAAATAAAATAAATGTATTCTTTAAAATATAATCATGTCGCAAATCCCGCTACTGACGCTTTTAATCCATAAAATATTATTAGTAAATGATCTTCTTAAAATGTGTTAATAAATAATTTTAAACTATACGTCTGCAGTTACGTTTCATTTATTCGATACCCATTCTATATAATATTTCCTCGATTATGTAAATATAAATGTTTAATTAATATTAGTTTGATTATTGGCTAACTCGAAAATAAAATCATGAATCTCTTGCATATCCCTGACCACTGTGCCTAAAGAAATATTTACTAATGTCGCATCCGATGCATTGTTTCATGGATTGTATTGTGGAACCGATAAACTATGTTCGAACTCAGTACTACGGGTGGCTTCGCTACCTCGATGGTGCTGCTGTTCTGTGTGGTGGTCAAATTCTGCACTATGTTTATGAGTCATACGTTTTCTGACTGTTACAGTTAGAATATATATATATATATGCACTTCAGTTTATTATCTTGAGCAGTATAAAGAAATAAAAGATGGCCGCTAAATCTATAAATATGTTATTTCCAGCTTTAAATTCTTATCTCCACTGGCAAAAGCCAAAAATTATTCCGGAAATTACGATTTTATAGCACTATAGCATTTGTTGTCCATTGATTATTCAAGTTTATAGTACAGTAGATAGTTCTGGGGCAGGATGATTATAATTTCCCTTAGAATCATAACAATAAGCATATTCCTGTAAAATTGTTGTTGGTATTAATCTTTCTGCCAAAGGATAAAAGGAATCAGTAGTTGTTATAAAAGTTAGTTCTTTAAAATATGTAGAAGCTGAATGGTGTCTGATATATATATTGTAACCCTTTGGTTTATTCCATCTATAAACCAAATATAATAAAATGAAGTAATTGTGGAAAAAAAAATTTTTTTTGATATAAGGAAAAGTTAAGCTTTATTTGAGAAAGTAATGGCTATATAGCTCACAAGTAACATATATAGAGACAGTTTGTGTTTGCATGAAATATCTATTACTAAAAAGTTCATGAGAAGTAAGATTGAATCAATTGTCAGTAGCTTTAGTTAACAGTTTTTTTTTTTTTAGAGAATGAGTTTGGAGTTATGGGAGATTGTGGTAAATATTTATGTTTATGATTATCAGAGATTATAATTGATTTTATGCTTGTAATTATAAGAAATTATGAGGGATATTTGTGTTCATATGATCTGGATAATCAGTTTCCCATTTGATAGTCTGTGCATGTGTGTGTGTGATACAGATATATAGGTTTGATTTTTTTTTCTTTCCTTTATAAAATTTTGACATAATTTTTTTTTAAATTATTAAAAATGTAAATCTAAATAAGAAATTATTTAGATTCAGTGAATGTAACCTTTGTTTGACAAGAAAATTGTTAGTAGGCTTAATTTTTTAATTAGAGTTTCCTTGACTAAATTTCATAAATTGGTCATCAATGTGTTAATTAAAGAGATCTGGTTTAAAATCAGACAAGGTTATTAAAGGGGTAACACCTTAGGAAGAGTTATTGTTCATTCTGAATGGGGATTTTTTTTGATTAGAATTGAAGAGAAACCACTAGGGGGGGTAACATCTGTTTTCTCTTTTCTTTTATCCTATAAAAACTGGAAAGAGAAAAGTAAAAAAAAAAAAAAAAGAGGAAACTTTTGCTGATTGAGAACTGAGCTAACTAACTAAAAATTAATATCTCTAAAGGTATATTTTTTTTCTCCAAGTTTTTAAATTTTCTTTCTCAGAATTTGATAATGAAGTTAAGTTGTATAGTAGACCAAAATATGAATTTCTAATTCTTCCAAAAATGGTGCATATCTCTTTTTCTCAAAATTAATCATGAAGTCAACTTTTGATAAGATATTTTCTCTTGAATGTCACAATTCATCCAGTCTGCTTATAAAATTTCATGCAGGGAGAGAATTGTCAAATTTCTTTTATCAAATTAAAAGACCAATTCAGATTATAATAATTATATGGCTCTTCAAAATTCGTTTAAAGAACTACAACAATCTTCTGTATAATGTTTTGAAAAGAGTTAATTCATGTTAGGAATCAGAAACTGCTTATTGCCTATAAGTTGAACCTTTAAATGGAAAAGAAGAAGAAAAAGGAACAAAGTGAATTCAAACCCAGTAAGAACTCAACTGGAAGGTAACCAACAGAACTTTTTAAAAATTTATTAACTATCCTATATCTACATTTTGATTTAAAATAACTATCTACACATTTGATTTAAAATAACTATCTACAATTTTGATTTAAAATAACTATCTACAATTTTGATTTAAAATAACTATCTATATTTTGATTTAAATAACTTTATTCAAATGACTGTCTGTGCATTCTATACACATTTAATTAAAATAACTGTCTGACGTGCCATTGTATAGCTATCTCAAGTGAAATGAACTAAATATATTGATTGATGGACAGTGGAAGGAAAGGAAATTTAAAGAGACTATCTGTAATGTTGATATTTATTCTTTATTTTATTTCGTTTATATAATATGTCATTTATTATTTTTTTATTATTATTATATTTCATTTTGTTTATATGCTATGTCACACTCTGATCACTAGATTATTTAATTTAATATTTTGTTTCTGTTTAAAATGTGTGAAGGAAAGAAAAGAAAATGATTTTGATACCATTTAAGTATAGATGCTCACGTAAATTTAGACTTAAAAGTAAAGAGAGAAATGATATAAATATTTTATTATTCTTAACAAAATTTTAATTTGTGCTTAATAGTAGATATGAAGAATGAGAGGATGGTCATAAAACCCATTATTATGCTGTGAGTGTTGATCTGTTATTGATATAGATATTGGGTATGTTGTTGGCTTGACTGGTTAAAATTGAAATAATTCATATATGTATTGATTTGGGATCTGGTTAGTCTTGTCATTTATCTAGGCTGGAATCGATGTATGTGTGGGCATATTTAAAGCTATAAATGCTTGTCATTACTAATGTAAAGTAATCCTACCACCCAATAGATGGGAAATAGCTGTCTCCTAATTTAGATACCATGGCAGTTGGAGGACTAAGTTTCTCTCCATTTATTTGTTAAGATAGGGAATTATTAGTAAAGTTACTGTTTAAGTATAGAAAATGTTGCAAGCCAATATAGGGAATAGGTGTCTAAGAGAAGCTCTTTACACAATTCTGGATCTTAGGAAAGATCTCTCCCTGGCTCAAGCAAATAGTTTAAGTTTGAAGTTGATGTTGTTGTTTTTGTTATTTCCCTTATCAAGATGTGGCTGTGTGCACGTTATAGACACTGCATGGTGATGTGTAATATGAAGAGAGTTTTCTTACATGGGACAGAACAACGTTGCCCGGAAAGGATAAGGATTCAGTCAGATGTATATGTATGATGAAGAATGACAAAGATTTTAATTAAGAAACTAACCGATCTGTATTGATTTTTTTTTTGAATGATGATAAATTGAGGTCGTCAAGCTGAGCAGACATACTGACTAATTAAGATATATACAGTCAAAACGTAAAGATCTGACAAGCATGAATGTAAAAGTGTGGGTTTTGAATTTAAACCCGTTTGCAAAATTAGTAGGGTAATTTTGTGACATATAATCCTTCTTCATTGGAAATGTGAAAATTATTACTTGATAAAATGATTTAGAAATTTAAGATTATTTCACATTGCTAGTTAGAATAATTGAAACGAATATACTATTTTGGAATAGTCCAATAGACAATGTTTACAATAAAAGGAGGGGGAAGTAGAAATTTGTAGGTTTTCTTCTCTTTCAAGATAAGTTTTCTTAAAGCTAAAAATATACGGAATTCTGTTTCCAGCGTTTGTATTTATTATTATTATTAATTATTTATTTAATAAATGAATGGGTCAAAACAAGAAGTGAGTCATCCAAGAAATTAGTTAACTCAAACATGTATTTGAATAATAGTCCTGAATAGATCAGAAGCATATATTTGTGTAACAATATTATAATTTAGTGTGTTTTTGTTTAATCTTTATCATTATTATTTCATGTAATAAAGTTTTGTTATTGTTATAAGATTATATTGTGTTTTGTGTTTTGGTGTTTCAAATATCTCCAGAATCTATATATCCAGCACCTATATTTAAGGTAATATTAGTTTATATTTAAATTTAATTATTTATTTTATAATGATACTTTATTTCCAAGATCGATTTGCAGTAGTCATTATTATATTGTTTCCATATTCGATTCACATAGTTAATTTGATATTAATAATTTATTTCCGTGATTGATTTACAGTATTAATTTTGTCTTGAATATTTCTATATTCGATTAATATAATTCATTTTATATAAGTCATTTTATAGACTTCATTTTCACATAATTTATTGTTATAATTAATTTGCCTAATCTAACTTATGATTATTTCCGTAATTTGATTTCATAAGTAAATTTTGATTGATTTATCTGATTGATGTCCATGGTTTACTTCCATAGTTTATTTTAGCAAAGTAAAATTACTAAGGTTATTAATTAAAAATAAATTAGAAATAACAGAATAAAATGACAGGGAATAGTTAAATTAAGTTTGATAAATTTAACCTTTTGATTCATTGTAATGCTGTGAATATTGGGAGCAGACATAAAATCCCTTTCCTGCTCTCGGTGTTTAGAGTGATTCCTACTATTAAACTCGTATTAAAATTTATTTAGCATACATGGGATCATATCCATTACAGTGTAATCGCTTATATGGGCACCTCTTGACAGATCTAGACCTTGAGAAAGAGCAGTTCGATTATTGATCTAAGAACTAGTTTGGAAGTCAAGTAGCTTATTATAACAACATTATTATACTATAATAAATTATTCTACTATTATGAAAATAGGGATCATGAATTGATATTTGATCGAAAAATATATGTGTGTTAGAGAAATAAGATTAGGAATTCTCAGATTAGAGAACATAACACAGACATTCCGTGTTATATAATTGTAGCTAGTGAAAGTGATAAATGCTGAGAACGAAAAATAAAGTAATGGGATTAAATGGGGAGGATTTATTTGTGATAAATTTTATTTAGCACTAAATTAAATAATGATTTTATATTATGAACATAGATTATGAGTTCTTAGCATTAATTACTGAGTTATTTCCAGTCAGATATAAATGAGAACTGTATACAATATCTTCTGTAGTACCACTCGAGATCAGATATTTATAATAAAGTTGTGGAAGAAAGTTGTCTCATTATTATAAATTTTATAATAAATTTGTAATGAAATATTTGCATGACTAATGCTAGGTTTGAAATTAAGACCACATAGATTGAATGGTTTTATCAATATTATTATTATTATTTTCTTGAGAGACAATTTAATTACTTTCTCCAGTATCTTCTATAGTCCTAAATTGACTCTAAATTGACTAGTGATGATGATCTCTAGTGGGCATTACAATTTATAGCTGCAATTTGGTGCCCCCGGTATATATTTGATCCTAAAGTATAAAATTCAATTGACTAGCTACTTGAAATAAATGAGAATTAATTGAGGTTGAATAAGTAAAAGAGTGCGCTGAGAAAGTTGAGGTGACAATATATATATATATATTAGCCTGGTTTTAAAACTGTAAGATGACTAATAGATGAATACTTCCACATTTGATTATTGAAGGCAAAAACCAGAAAGCTGTCTGAAGATGGAAATTTTATATTATTACATCATCCAGTGTATATTGATTACTCAAGTTTACAGAAAAATTGACCTGGTGAAAGATGAAGAGTATACATATAATTTATTGTGATGTTGTCACTATAATAATATTTTCTTGTAAATTTCTTAATATTTTGAAGCATTATTTGCAAAAACATCCACACTATTAGCAAAATCTATATCCACTTAAATAATGTCCATTTTTTTATCATTTTCTTATCTTTCTATTTTAATCTACAAAATATTTATATCAAACACTTTTAAAAGGTTTTGGTTATTTGAAATCATATTATTATATGCTTCTATCAATGCTAATCATCTTAGTTTTATCTCATAATATAATCATTGTGTTGCATTGTGAAAAATATTCTTTTGAAATTAGTGATATCTTGGGTATATATTTTAATGTTTCAAAACTTTAATTACCACATGGAGAGACTTATAGATTTCATTGCTTTTTTTAAATTTATAGATTCAATCCATAATGACAACTCATAATACATTAATTCTTTCTATAATTTTTATTAATAATTAAATGAGCATTGTGCTAAAATTATATTAAATCCAGGGTTTTTTTTTTTTTTTTTTGGGGGGGGGGGTTTGACTTAAATCCAAGGTCTTCTATAAGTTGTAATGATTTTAGCAAAGACATTGTATAGAAGTGATAAAGGTGATAAGTGTATAATTTCTAATATCTTTTTTTTAATTTTTCTTAAATATCAATATTAGTACTACATTTTTCCAATCATCTGCTATTTGGTAAATAACTTTGTCAACAGTTTTTCTATTTCTTCATTTGGATCTTTAATTATAATTTCATTATTTCCTGGAGCTTTTTTTTTTTATCTTCAGAAATGTACTTGCATATCTCATTTCCTCATTTAAAACATGTGACATTTCATCTTTCTTAATTATCAATATTACTGTTGTACTTTTTTAATTACCTGGTATACCTGAGTCATTTAGATATTGAGTATATATATAACTTTGCTGACACTTTTTTTTATTTTTTCATTTGTTTCTTTTAAGAAGCAATTTTAGATAATAAATCCATCATTTTCTAAAGCATTCTTCATTTAAAATGTTGACATTTCAAAATATATCTTAACTGTAAATACTATACTTTTGCTGTTGATGTTGTTCTTATTATTATGCAATTCTTTGTATTATGTCATCATCTTGTTAATAATAGTGCTATATTTTTTTATTATTACTAAAACAACTTTTCTTCAGAAAACATAATGTTGTAGTATATTTTATGGACTTATTTTCTTCTTCAACTTTTCTTGCAAATTAACAATTAGACTTCTTTATATTTTCATTAATTGTTTTTATACTATTTTACAGAATTTTAGATATTTGGTTCTTCTACATGTTATCACTTTTAAACACTTTTATACTCTTTTTTTTTTTTATTCATTGCCTTATATCATTTTAAAATTTGCTGATTTAATTGCTTTCTTTTTGTATCTGATACCCATGTATCTGACTACAGTAAAATATGTTATTTTCTTGTTGAATTCATTTAAGTCTGAATCTTTCTCAAAGTTTAATTTCATCTGAGTATTTCTTATTAGTTTTCTCCTTTTTGCATTGTAATAACACATATCTCATATCTCACTAATTGATGATCATTTTTTGTGTTAAATCTAAATTATGTCTTGAAATATATATTTTCTGATAATCAAAATATTATCCAATTCTGATGTATTTTTATTAAAAGGCTTCTACATCAATTTCTGCTCTAGATTTTTCCTCCAAAAAACTATTACAGTTTATAATTTCCTTTTTTATCAAATCATACAAGCTTATTTACTTTTTATTTCTGTCTCCATATGGCATGTTTATCACAACATTCAAAACTAGCATTAAAATTTACTATGACAAACATACTGTTTTGTCTAGTCAAAACACTTCTTTTCATCAGACATTGGTTGATATTCATGCCTTGGTTTGCTTCTTTGACTAATTTGAAATGATAGTCCATTGATAAAGTGATATTGAGAATGCAACCAATCAACCAAACCAAAGTTGTATTTCTTTAATGTTAAATGAACCAGATTATCCATACCATTTATAAAAAGCCCATTATTAACATTCAACTGCTGAAGAGTTCTTGGTGATTCTGCTGTCATTGGCAATTTATTGTCAAATTTTTAAAAGAGCCTTCATGACCAGTTCTGATAATTATACCCAACACCATTCACCATCATCAACTCGAGAAGAATTTTGAATAATAATTACTTTATCACTTATTAAATTAAATCGAAAGTGTAATGGGTGTTGGTGAACAGTCCATATATGCTCATTTATCAATAATCACATAGCAATAACAGCTACATGATGAAATCGTATGATATAAGCATTAATAATTGTTATAGTCCTCCCTTCTCTCAGTAGTAGACTATTCCAGATGCCTCCTTATCTGATCGGATTAAGCATTGTTTGCCACAAGCCAATAGGCTGATGTATAGATAACAACATAGCCAATGATTATTACAGGCCAATAAACAATGATGCTTGCTAAATCCGAAGGTTTTCAATAAGGTCAGGGATCTGGGTATAAATAGTCAGCCTTTTGTGAGGATCGGGGAAGAACGTGTCTAACCTAAACTGACTCTTTGCGTTCTCCCAGGAAAGCTCTGCTAACCTAAACAGCAGCAAGTATTCCCATTGATAGTACTACGCTATTTAGTGTATGCAGCTAGGCAAGTCCCACAGAGACTGGACGCTGCTAAGACCACTCTCAGCCCGAGGCAAGCTGTCTTGTACAGCTGGAAGAGTCATAGACCCTACCCGTGAGGCAAGCCATCAGGTGTGGCTGGAAGTGGTAGGCAGAACCCAGAGTTTATGTTAACTCCAATATTCAACTTGTAAATATTCACTTGTATATATTGTGTTGTATATATTGCATTGTATATATTTGTACATAATAATAAATATATTAATTGTAATACTTGTTTCAGTATTATTTTACATTATTTACTGTTGGTTGAGTCTGTAATCCAGACCAAACACAACAATAATTTAACTTGCTAGGTTTCTGTAAGATTTCAAAGAGGAATCAAAGGACTCCTTTCAGTAAATAGCAAGTTCCTTATATACATATATATATTTGTAGATGAATGGTAATATTTTATTGTGTGTATATATAATGTCTTTTTAAATATATATATATATACATAAAAAGGGTACTATTTACATGATTTATGAACACCTATATATATATATATTCCTAAACACGTGTAGATGTATAAGAACGCAAAAGTGTGCATATATACAATTTATTTATATATACACGCGCTCTCGTAACTGCACACAGTCATACATACATACATACAGATGTACTTGCGTAAGATGATGCAAATTATTGAATTAATAACCTCTAAAAATGAAATATTAAACATCAAATCTTTTGATATATATATAAAAAATAATACTATTATTAAAAAGTAGTTATACTTCTTTGTGATAGAGATGAATTACCTGTAGCAATTCCGTGTTTAACAGACAACAGAACTGGTGGCTGTTTTAAGTTTTTTTTCTCCAAAATATTGAGTTATAAATGTATTTTTTTTATATAGACAAAAACAAGTGAGGTAAACATAGAAAAATATAAAAAAAACGAACTTAGAAAACTGAAAACAAACAACACGTGAAATGCACTTTAATTGCGGGGTCTTTGTTCTTTAGAAGAGTCATGAACACAATAATTACTTTCTGCTGAAATTATTCAAAAAGAAAAAAAATGTTCAATAGAAAATTTAATTTAGATATTTTATTATTATGTACTAATTTATTAGATGTTTAAATAAAATCTTATACTATGTTTTATAATCAAATATTTTATTTATAATTGCTGTGTTAATTTTTTCCATACTGTATTTATTTATTTCATAGTTATACAAATATAATTTAGGGGGAGGGGGAAGGGAAATAATAATACTTTTTAAAAAATTAAAAACATTTTAAATAGAGAGATTTGAACTTAGGATTTTCAATCTATATTCATTTCTTCATTCCGTCTCAAACAACCAATACACATGACTACACACGTGAAAAAAATAAATGATCCCTAATATAGGTATTTTATGCAGAATTAGCACTCAACAGTTGGACCAGATTATAATCTCCCACACGTATATACAATCAGTGTTCGACTTATATTAAGATAGCAATTCCTTAGACTTTAATGGAGAAACAAACTTCTCATTCCTCAACAATTTAACCGCCCATTTCATTGAAAGCTCCTAGTGAATTTTATATTGTAGTGATACCCATGTAGACATTTTGGTCGAATTGTTGGAAGGATGAAATTGTTATCTTAATATAAACCAGCACTAATTATATATGTGTGTGGGAGATTATGATCTGGCCCAACTAATGGGTGCTGGTTCGGCATGAAGTATGTATTTTGGGAAGCATTTATCTTTTTTTACATGTGTGTGGTTATGTGTATTGGTTATATGAGATAGAGTGGAGGATAAATATAGACCGAAAATCCTAAATTCAAATTCCTCTATTTACTATAAACATTCAGTATAAAACAGGCATAACTCACTATACATATTGCCACACACAGCAAGCTAGAGTAATCAATGGATGCCAGAAGGCTTGTGCATAAAATCCCCATCTAATGTTTACTCATCCAATATTCCCAGACTAGTTTCTGGATTGTGGCCTTCATCAGTGAAGAGCCTTGAATCTGAGTTCAGATCCATATGACTATATAAACTAATGGGCTTTGATTGAAAACATTAAGGTGTTTTCAGTTTAAGATTCATAGTTTTGTAGTTAAGTGGATATGAAAGGTGGCTGCTGGAGGGTTGCATTAAGTCCTAAGATCTAGGTGCAGTGCTCTCAGATCCAAGGCTTCTCACTGATGAAGACCACAAGCCAGAAACTAGTCTGGGGATATTGGATGAGTAGGCACTAGATGGGGATTTTATGCAACAAGCCTTCTGGCATCCATTGATTACTTTAGCATACTGTGTGTAGCAATATGTATAGTGAGTTTCACCTGTTTTAACAACAGTTATACACAAGCATAAGAAGTAGTGGTCATGTGATGTTTATGTGCAGATAATTTGTGTTTATGCTATAAGAAGTTCATATTATGATCAAGAAGTAGAATATTTATCAGAATACTTTTGTTCAGACCAACAATATATTCAAATTGTTATGAAAGATTTTAATGGTAGAATTGGAAAAAGATTGGTAGATAAAAGTTCTGTGGTGAAATGTAGATTTGGGAACAGAAATGATAAAAGAAATAGATATGTGGATTTCTGAATAAGAAAATATGTATATTGTGAAATCCTCTTTTACAAAAAAATCTAAAGCAGAAATGGTCATGGACACATTCACATAAAGATATAGCAGAAATTGATTGTATTCTGATATAATCATCATTATTCTTAATCAAGGTCTCTCCAACCCACCTTCTCCAATCTCTAACCTATTTTTTCCACATCACTCCAGCATCCTTCTTTATTTCATCTTTCTAACTCATGTGTGGTTTCTTTCTAGGTCTTTTATCCTGTTTAAGATTTCAACTGTCCATCTATCCCATTTATTATCATCAATATTTCCAGCTCAACTCTACTTCAATGTTCTTAATTTTTTTATTAATGCCAGTAATTCCTATTTGTTCTCTCACCCATGCATTTTATTTTTATTCTCTTCTTGTTACTTTGGTCATGCATTTCTTCCTCCTTCATTGAGTGGTCTGAAGTCTCTGTATTGTTTTTTATTAAGTAGCCATGTTTTAGATCCATAAGTAAGAACTGGTAAAACATATATATTAAAAACCTTCCTTTTCAAAAACATAAGCATGATCCCTTTTAATATCAAGTTATTTCTACTAAAAGTATTCCAACCGAGTTTAATTCTATTATTAATTTTATCCGTTATGTTTTCATCTGTAGTAATAATCTGACCAAGATATTTGTAATTATTAACTTCTTGTTATTAGCAATTTTTATTTTCTTCTTTTGAGAAAATCCATTGAACATTACTTTAGATTTTTTAACATTTACCTTTAGTCCTATTTTTAACTTTCATCTGATAATGTTTGCAACATTTCCTGAAGCTCTGAAGCTTTATTTAAAACAATTACATCATTTTCAAATTCTAGATGACTTGAAATCCTCTGCATTTATTTTTACTCCCTTAGCTTTCCACTTAATCCCACAAAATACTTTTTCCAAAAATTATGGTAAAAAATTATGGAGATGTAGAATCATCATGTTGTAACCCTTTTCAGTGTTAATCTTCATTGTTTCATGATGTAATCTAATCATTGTTGTTACATTTTTATAGATATTCTACACAATATAACAATATCCTAAAATTTCTTTTCATAATCTACAAATCCAAAGCATAATGACAACTCATTCAATGATCCTTTTTATAATTTCTTTCAATACTTAAATATAATCCACTGAATTAAAACCATTTTTAAATACAGTTTGTTTTTTTGGTTGGTTAACATCCAAAGTTCATTGTAGAACAGTTGTAATCATCTTGGTAAAAATTTTGTATAGAACTAATAAAAGTCTGATAGATCTGTAATTTCTAATATCTTCTTTATAATTTTTTTTAATATTAATAGTATTACTGCACTCTTCTAATCATTTGGTACATCTTTATTGTTTAGATATTTGATGTATAACTTTGTCAAAAAAAACTCTATTTCTATACCTGCTTCTTTTAAGATATTGATTATAATTCATCATTACCTGAAGCTTTTCCCTTCTTTATAAATTTAATTGCATGTCTCATTTTTTTTATTTAAAATCTTGTGCAATTCAGAAAAGTATAGTAGTTGTAGGAAATAATTTTCCTTGTTCTTTATTGCTATATAATTCTTTTAAACATTTTATGATGTCATCTCTGTTTTTAGTAATACTTCCATCTTTTTTTTTCATTGCAGAAATAAGCTTCCTACCAATACTAAGATGTTGTTTTATACTCTTGAGACTTTTATTCTCTTCTACAACTTTCCTCACTTATTTACAGTTATTCTTATATCATTATCAAGACTTTTTCACACCATTTTATAAAATTCTAGATATTCAAGCCTTCTTAATGCATCATTTTGTTATATTTTTATATTCCTTCTTTTCTTCATAAATTATCTTGTCTCGGTAAAAAATGTATTGTTCAATTGCTGCTTTTTTTACCAGCTATCTCTACTGCAGTTTTTATAAGTGTGTCAGTTGTTTTGCTACTGACTTCATTCAAATCTAAATCATCTTCAAAATCTCTTAATATGTGAAAACAATTTGCAAGTTTTTATTTAAATTCATTGGAATGTTTCTGAAAATTATATATATCAACTAGCATTAACATATATCTTACATCTCACTAATTGATGATCACTTCCTGGATTGAATTTATTAAGAACATTATAATCTTGAAATATAAATTTTTTGTTACTCCCTAATAGATAATCACTTCCTGTGTTCAATTTATTAAGAACATTACAATCTTGAAATATATATTTGTTGCTAATCAAATTATATAATGTAATTCTGTTCTATCTTCATTTGGATGCTTCCATATCTATTTCCATTTAATCTTTTCTCAAAAAAAAAATTTTAATATAAAGTTTTTCTTTTTCAAAAACTCCACAAATCTATATCCCTTCTCATTTCTATTATAATAATCAAATTGGTTTACCAATTATGGTATTAAAGTCATTTGGTCTGATCAAAGTTTTTTGTCCATCTGTATAAAAATTCTCTACTTCTTTATCACTATGAAAACTTGTTTGATAAACCTGAATTATCTGCATATGGTATCTACCATTAACTTGAATAATTAATTTTTCCACTCTGTCTAATGTCCCATTAATCTCCACAATAGTGTTCTTCTACTTTTTATTTATAATAAAGCCTATCCTACTTATACTTCTAATGGATTTACCTTTGTAGTACAGTGCATGTCCATTTTTTAAATCAATTGTCTTTTCACTTTTATTTCTAAACTTCACAAAGTCCAATAATGTCCCACTGAATGTTCTTCCAATTTTTGCAATACATGTATTTTAAGATTGTAAAGTATTTATTAGATTCAACACAAAAAATATCTACTAAGATAAAGATAGCACTAACACTTGGTATTTCTAACTTAAGAAATACTCATGTAAATTTAAGCTAGAACCTAAAAATCATTTTAAAATATTAACAGATTTCAACTATGGCTCAAATTTTAACCGCATCAATAAAAATATAACTGATACACAGACAACTCAGAACAAGAAAGCAGCAATTCTCAGAAAAAATTTCAACTGAGACATGACAATATATAAAGAAAAAGTGGAATCTGAAAGTACATATTAGTGATTCATTTAGGATTCTATGAAATGGTACAAAAATGAATTAATGTTAACAAAAAGAAATATAACTGTGTGTAGTGAAAAAAAAAATTCTAGAAAAGAAATTTAAAAAAATATAACCCAACATCTTGTTATTAATAGTTATTTCAGCAATAAAAAGAAAATTATGGCACTAAAAAAAAGGTAAAGTATCAGGAAATGTATAAAAGAGTTCTATAAAGTACTCTACAATAATAATAATAATAATAATAATAATAATAATAATAATAATAATAATAATAATAATAATAATAATAATAATAATAATAATAATAATAATAATAATAATAATAATAATAATAATAATAATAATAATAATAATAATAATAATAATAATAATAATAATAATAATAATAATAATAATAATAATAATAATAATAATAATAATAATAATAATAATAATAATAATAATAATAATAATAATAATAATAATAATAATAATAATAATAATAATATATGAGTGCAAGTGCAATGAGGGTCAAGATCCAGAACAAACTCAAAGAAGAAACAGAGCGAATTACTACTTCTCTCTCAAAGGCATATCTTTCAATATACTCCAAGATCCAGCTATTTAACCAGCTAGCCATAACAAAAATCACCTATTACTCACCCATTATCACATTTTCTAAAGGTTTTATTAACAAAATCTCTTCTCTCTGTAATAAGCTCTTGTGGCAGAGGAAGACTGTGTCAATATCTGCAAAACAACTTACCAGACCACCTATTCACAATGGACTAGGACTTCATAGTATTTATATTTTCCATCTACAGAAGGCCACAAACTTAATAACATCCACAGTCAAACACTTTCCAATGCTTGAATGCCTACTTCAAATAACACCAACAGATAGACCACCCCCTGCTTATGACCAACTAGCATCAATGATCAATCATATAAAAACCACAGCTCCACAGATATCTCTTCAGACAATATACAAGCATTCATACTGGCAAATTTATTCATTAATCCATCTAAATCCAACCCATGACACCAATCTGACAATGCTGAAAATCAATAATCTACAATTACTCCGTAAGTTTAAAAAATGGTCACTGGAGCCAAAGTATTTTGATTTTTTGCTAAGAATAAACCTATAAGCACTGCCCACGACATATTTTCTGAGATATCGGAGACTATACACTAACATTGATCCTTTTTGTCCCCTGTGTCACAGGGCTGAAGAAACACAGGAACATCTATTCTATCTTTGTCCGGCACTAGACAGAATTCGAGTTATTATGATAGGAGCATATAGACAATCTAACACAACCCTTCAAACAATCATTAATTCATATTGCAAAGGCTCTATTCCATCAGTCCGTGCAGCCACTTTTATGCTTTATGCATACTGGTGCACTAGATGCACATTCACTCTAGGTAACAACACAAGGCGACATCCATCAACTTTCAATATCAAACTGGCAAAACTACGAGCCAGAGACAATAAAATTGCACATCCAGACATCTATGCAGCAACCTGGTCACTGATAACACAACAATCAAACCTCTAAGATGGCTTCCAATAACCAAAATCTATGCCCTCAACCAATATATATATATAAAAAATGTGGCAATTATCTACAAATAAAAAAACAGAATGTTGTCTTTGATTGCATAATATTAATATAAAGGATAGTAACAACAAAATCAGACCTCAAATACTGGAAAGCAAACTAAACCCAGCATGGCAATATACATCAAAATTGAAGTTTTGCAAATTGAACAATGATAACCCAAGACTTTGGAGAACTATGATTACAGCAAGCAGCACTCATAAATGTAACGTATACATATGTATTTTCACCCCCCCTAACAATGTTTAAATATCTTTCCCTCCTAAGTTAAGTTCCTTTTTTGTACATCACAGATACCAACTTAAACTTGGTTTACTCACTAGCAATGTAAATATATGTATACGAAGTGTCTTATAGCAAATGTAACTCTATGGTTATCAATAAAGTTCTTTTCTTTGAAACATAATAATAATAATAATAATAATAATAATAATAATAATAATAATAATAATAATAATAATAATAATAATAATAATAATAATAATAATAATAATAATAATAATAATAATAATAATAATAATAATAATAATAATAATAATAATAATAATAATAATAATAATAATAATAATAATAATAATAATAATAATAATAATAATAATAATAATAATAATAATAATAATAATAATAATAATAATAATAATAATAATAATAATAATAATAATAATAATGAAGTAGCTTCTACAATTATGACAATCTGTTTTGCAATACTGCATATTTTAAATAAAAAGAGAGACATGCATTTAATTCTATGACAAAATGAAGACTTCTAAAAAATGTTGAAATTATAATCTATATTTAAAAAATATATAAATGAGGAAGTAGAAAACAATTAGTGAAGCTATACACCAAATGTCTAAATTACTCAAAATGGGCAATAATGCCTTCTGGAAATAATCCATTGAGTAATAGTAATCTTGGATGCCATTGGGTTGCATTGAAAACATAAGAGGATGTAGAATCATAAAAAAGAGAAAAAAATGTTCTTAAATATTTCATCTACTGTACAGCATAGAGTTGCCATAGTGATTAATATATTTTTCAAATAAACTTTCAACTAATTAGATGGCAATTCTAATGTTTACAGGCAATTGTTGAATCTAGCATATATAGACAAGAATATGTGTATATAATGATTTGTTTACAATATAATACTATAAATAGATGACATGAAGGAAATATAATTTAGAGTGCTTCTGAATTGTGCCATAAGCAATTATCAATATCATAGTTATAATAAGTATTTAAAATTTTTAATTCATATTCAATACCTTGATCTTGATGATTACAGATCACATACAAAGCAAATTAATTTCTTGTTGTTTCAATAAAGCAATCATTTGCATGCAGATATTTTAATACATTTTCTTACATATCTATTCGATACTTCAGTATCTTCTAGTGCTTAGAAATAATAAAATCGTAGTAGACTTCTGTTATTACAGTACTTTTTGAAATATATACCTTTAAGTCTGGCTTATTTTTTATTACAATATTAATAAAAATAGGAAAATAAAATAATAAAAAACCCTATTACTCATTAACATTTATTTACATCTATCAGACTATCTATGTTATTTAGTAAATAAGTTGTGTTAATAATGAAAATTATTTAAGTAAGAGCAAATTAAATTAAAACTATTAACTGACTTTTAATTGCTATTGATATATACTTTTTAAATTAAAATAGAAAATCATATAACATTACAATACAAGCCAAAAAAAATACTAAAATTCTTTCATTAATAAATAGACCTTTTCAAGTAAAATTCAACAAAATACAAACAACATACACAGACATATATAATACAAATAAAATGTCGATTAATTAAAAAAACTATTGTAATAACAATAAAAATAATAAATATAATGGTAATAAACTATTATAAATAGTCTTTCAATCCACAGAAGTACTTTTGATTAATTCCTTAACGACAGTTGAGACAGGTTAAGGAATTAATCAAAAGTACTTCTGTGGATTGAAAGACTGTTTATAATAATTTATTGCCATTATATATATATATATATATATATAATGGCATATAAATTATATATAAATGAAATATAACAATATATATATATATATATATATATATTGTTGAATTTCATTTGAAAAGGTCTGTTTGTTAATAGGTAAAACCATGGTCATGGACAAATTTTAATAAATTTTGTTTTTGTGTTTTAGACTAGTATTATAATGTTATATCATTTCTTATGTTACTTAACATTACTAGTATAGGATAGGCAGTATTTAATTTTTTTTATTAATTATTTTTTAAGAAGTTTAGCTTAATATTTGACAATTCAATATTAAATCCATATATCTAATTACTGAACAAAAAACAAAATCCAATTTATTTTTATTAGCAGTTTAGTTTTTTTTTTTGTAATACATAATACAGTGGCTGCTATTCTAATAACACAGCTATTGCAAAAACGTTTTGGTTCCTTATTAGAGAAATTACACTTTTTCAGTTATAACAAATGTTATATACTTTAGTTATTTTATATCTCTATTATAAAACATGTTAATTTGATATTTTTTTTTACAGATAGTATCATGGCTGAACTTAACAAAAATATAAACAATATAGTATTGAATATTTGAATTATTGTTTTATTCCATTACTTATAAATAATTCATTATCAATGTGTCTGACTTTCCAAAAACTTTTTTCAAATGAAGTAATGAAGTTATTATGACTAAATAATATTTCATAAAGTTCATGCTAATAAGAGAAATGATGATTTATTTTTTTCCCAAGCACTAAAATTTTTTTTGACACAGTCAACATTGGTAAAATTCTCTCCAATAGCATCCAAACAAGATGCCAATAGTTGTATGTATCATATGATATTTTATTACTGATATATAAAGTAGGAAAATGGTATACTATTGATGAAGAATTAATTCTTCTAGCTATAGGTGAGATAATTCACACTATGCTATACAAATCAGCATCTGATATTACAAACAAAATTTCTTTGAGAAACAATACAAAGCAGAGAAAAATTGGTGAAATGACTCAAGATGTTGAACTCATTATGTGAGTATTTAAAACATCCCTATTCTCTATACAATTTGATGATTCAACTTTTTGGAAATGAAGCCATACTTTTAGCATATGTGCAATTCATAAAAAAAAAATATATCAAAAATTATTATTTGGTAAAAATGTATAAAATAATACTGTAAGAGAATTAATATTTTATGCATTGGATGAATTTTTAAAAAAAAAAATTTGCTAATAATGTTTCCCTGAAATGATAGGGCAAAGTAAGGGTTTTTTTTCTTTTGCATATTTAAAAAAAGCAATTCCAAATGTATTTACTATATACAGTATTATACCCCACCAGCATTCAATTATCAAAAATCTGAGTGAATACCTGCCTAGATCATTATGTTTTGTTGTTAAGGTAATCAATACAAACAAGCAAAAACATTGAATGAAAGACTTTTTGGACAACTTTGCATTGAAACAATGAAAAATTCAGCTGTTTGCTACTTCATGGGAAAATTCATTGCTTATTAAAATATTCCTGTTTTAACTGGTTTTCTAAATTCTTTGGTTCTGTATTACAATTCCAAAAAAAAAAAAAAGATGATGCATTATAAACCAACTTGATTGATTCCAAAAATGACATAACTTATTTGATAAAATTGTTTAATAAATTTAATAAAACAAACTTACAGCTCCAACATATCATGAAATAAAATATAAAAAAACCTAAATACAATAAATAACAAAAAAGTATGATAAAATATAACAAAAATAAAGAATAAAAATATGAAAAATAATACAGATTCTTCTTGGAGATATAAAATTAAATATAGTTAAGCCTAAAATGAAAGATATCAATAAATGAAAATTCTTATATTTTGAGTTTAGGAAATCTGCACTCACTAGTTTTAGAGCAGAAGGAAAATGTATCACTTAATTTATGGTAATATAAAAAAGACAACAAATTGTATGAAATTAATAAAAATATATTAATTTTAACCTCATCATGATAAATTGCTTATAATTATTTAATGACATTAAATGTTTACCCTTACTTTTATTATAATTATTTAATAGCAAATTCTATAAAAAAAACATTTTGACTAGAATTTATTATATAAAAAGGTATTAATTTATTAACTTATTTTTTTATTATTTTAAAATAATCACAGAAGTCTTTATCAAAATATATGATTTCAGTCATATAATATTTTCTTTAAACATAAAAGATTTTATAACTGATATTTCAGTACAATAAATAAATACCATCCTGAGAGCTTATTTAATTCTAAGAATTTTGTATGAGATTTAAAATCATTACTTTTTCCTTTTTGTTTTTCTGTTCATATTCAAATTCTATTGGTTAAGAAATTTAAAAAGTTGTTTTACCTTCCAATAGTTTTTTTAAAACATTTTTTCAATTTACATTTTTAAGTCATATTTTTGGACATTTTACAAATTTCTATAGCTTCTTTTAATAATATTTAGTCATGTTATTCAATTTTGTTCTCAAATACATGTTTTTTCAAACTTAATATATTTTATTGATTTTATGTATGAATAAATAACAGGTAAATTGGCTTTCTCTTTAACCGCAAAAATCTGTTCTCTTTTCCTTATGTTGATACTAAGATTGGTTTTCCCAATGAAAAAATGAGAATAATTTTAGCATAGAATTTCATAAACAACATAACATTTAAAGATATTTTAATTTTAGGACATGAAAGTATTTTATTATTTTTTTAAAGCAGTGTAAACAGTATTAATATTACTCTTGTTTTTAAGATCTATTAATAATATTATAGCTTAGAATTTAAATAATATCACTCTATTTTTTGATTGTTGATTAAGCATACAAAGGAAAACCCTGTATAGTTTGAAATCAAAATTAATTTATGATTTTATCAATGAATGGTTGTATTGTTTTCTGTATTGGTGATGAGTTGAGAGTGTTTCATTGTTTTGAGATTGTCGTGTTTTATTAATGCTTCAGGGTTCTTATCTCAGCACTGTTTCCCATCATATTATTTTATATTCATCAGCCTCTAAGTCTCCAAAGCAACCTAGACATAATCTTATATTTATCAGCTTCTAAGTCTCAAAAATGTTTGATATTTATCAGCCTCTAATTCTCATAGTAGAGCAACCTATTCATGTTTCTCCAATAAAACTGTCACCTCCCCCCATTCGATGTCATGACTATGACTAATAGAACATAGTCAAAAGTGTGTATTGTTATTTTCCATATTATTAAGCTTTTTTATTTCATTTCAAGATATTTTTGTGAATATAGCTGTCATCAGAGAGCTACCTTCTATCTAATAATGTCTTGACCACTAAAAGTAATGAGCCAGATGGTGTAAAAAGAAAAATGTAACTCCCCAGCATACAATAAAAAAAAAAAATCAATTTTTCTTTCTTTTAATAAAAGCATTTAAAAAAGGCAGTTGATTAGTGATTTTTTATTTCTATAATAAATTTAATATTGTTGCTAAGGGAGTTTAAATAGTTAAAAAAGTTATCTTGGAAATAGAAAAAATATCATCAACATAGTTCATCCATACAGATGGCATTTAATTTTTGAAATTAATAGTTTCTTTTTCAATAGAAACTAATATCAGAGAAATTGCTGAGCCCATAAGATGATTGCTTATACATATGAACATCAAAAATAAAAATGTATTTGTAAAACAAACTTCAATCAAACACACAATAAAATCAAGTAATTGAATATTTTTCAAAACAAGTTTCATTTACAGATACACTTGTGGAAAAAATGAAGCAATGCCAATATTTATCAAAATATCATTCTTGACTAATTTAATATATCTGTGATTGTGTTTATATTGATGAACAATAATGCTTACAATCAGTCTGTTGGGAAAAAAGTTTTCTTCTTGGCATAACATAAATTAATACTTCTGTATTTGTTTCAAAATATGCTATAGGATCTTTGTAAATGTTTTGGTAAGTTTTTTAAAATAAATTAGCATTTAAAAAATAATCTTTTGCATTAAACATTATTGTAGGACTACTTTTATCTCCTGGAATGTTAAGAATAGATTTATTAATTTTAATATAAATAGAGATTTTTTAAAATTAGAAGACAAATTACTTTTAGATAGTTTTGCCTCATCTAAATATTATATATTTCTATTCAGTTTATGTCACTTTCTACTATATAGGTAATATCTTCAGAAGTTAATTTTGAAAGCATGACAATAAAACTAAAATCTTTATTAAATTGTAAACATTGATAAATCAAACACATTCATTATTGAACAAAATGATTTTAATATCATTAGTTTTTTTATTGATACAGTTAGAAATTTTAAAAATAAATGATACCAAATTAAACCTGATAATTTTCTTTTCAAATGAAGTTGTCTACCTCTTTAATTAAACTTTCTTTTTCTAAAAGAAGAATACTACTAATACTTTCTAAATCAATCTTAAACCTTAACAATTTTTTAGTTTGAACTGGAATAATCCAAGATCAAAATAATTTTCTATGTGAGCCAAAAACTCAAAACTGATCGGTGTGAAGATGGAAATAATTCTAGATAGAGATTTTATTGGCTTTCTCTTCAGCACTTATCAATAAAAGCTTTTTAGAGCTATTAGTATGCTTCCTATATTACTTTAATAATTTGTACTAAATGACATTATTAACATTACATCTATGTTATTGGTTTCTACTATATATAATCACTTATCCATATTTTGCTAGGCAAGTCATTTCTTAATTGTCTTTTCTAAGTTTTTCACATTTGTGGTAGGGCAATGGTATCCATAAATATGGCTGCACAAATATACATTTATTTTCCATATGTAACTTCTATCCGAAATTCAGATCGGGAATAATTTACTATTGATTGTACTACTTCATGTTGCACAACAAAATGTCTACAAATAAATTCTAGCTTTATAATTTATTACACTCTTATCCAAATAAAATGTTATTAAGACCTTTCTTGGTTCATCATGCTATTTACCTGGAATAAATTATGATTGACAATAACTCCTATATATTTATAACTTAAGCAAAGTTTTAATTCAATACTATTTTTGTTTTTAAATCTTCAAATTCCAATCAAAATACTAAAATAGCTTTGGATTTTATATAATGCTATCATTTGTAAGTTATTATTTTTTCAATCCCCTCCCCCTTCAGGATTAGACATACAAAAAAATTATATGGAAAAAATATGTCAAATGAAGCAATCTCTTTTATGTGAAGTATCGTAATAACTCATGAGTGATTTTTATAATATATCTTGGCAATTGCGGTTATTGAACGGATATTTTATAAGTTACAATTCACTGCTGTGTTTTGAGAGTCATAATGCTGTAATAAATTCAGTCAATCTATAAAAATAATAAACTTGTACATGTGATTTAAATGGGCATTGCTATAAATTGTCGTGTTAGTATTTTAAGTAATTTGGTTCCTGCTAAAATAAAGAGTACACAAAAAATAACTTTTTTACAATCTTTCACGATATTTGTCAGTCAATAACTTCTTTTAAATTCATATCCCAAATGCAGTTTTGTTCAATCCTTATCATGCTTTCTGGCTGATTTGTCAATAAGGATCGAAATGATTGTATGGTCATGAATAAAAAAAATAAAAATTGAATTCACATTCAGATTTAGATTTTCATTCACATATATATGTGATAATTGTTATGGTAATCTATATAATCTGAAGGTTTTTTTTTAATTCTGTAGTTTTAATAGCTGAACATATAATATATTATTGAAAACTTTAAAAGAAAACTCTCTCTATGTATGTGTGAATATAAAATATTGATAAACATTAATTTCTTTGTAGATTTGGTATTTTAACAATAGAAAATTTTGATCAAGTTCTAGGCTTAATCTCTGCTCTGTTTTTATTGCTAAAGCAATATTCAGAGAGAGAGAGAATAAACACGTATACACAAATACAAATAGCTGGATAAATAAATAAAATATTTTTTTCTGCTAAATGTCAAATAGATTTTAATTTTTTTTTCTTCTCGTTAATAACCATCTTGTGTGACTATTTTTTTTTTTTTTTACACTTGTAAATTAGTTCTATATTTCCTTGTTTGGAAGACCAACAGTACTGATGGCGAGCACATTGACTGAGGAAGACAAATTTTTCTAAAAAAAAAAAAATCTGGTATAAAAGTGTAAACCTCAGTAGAGGCTAATAATTCCTTGTACTCATTTTGAACTTTTAGTAGTAAAACAACTTTTTGTCAAAGCATAAAAACATGCGTCATTCAATGTTTAAATCTACCGAAAATACTAACTAAAGCCTGCAAGCACGCAACATCTTAATATTTTGAGAGGCAATAGAAGTTGATTGAAATGTGAAACCAAAGTAATACAAACATAAGTGCTTTTTTTTTCTAAAAAAAAAAATCTAATTCGAGTCTCTCGTCGATTTATTTTAAAATTGTGCCCGGAATATTAATTATTTTATTGCTTGTAATATTTGCACCTGGCATTTAAAATAAGGCAGATGATTCATAAATACATTCCAATCGCATTTTTTTAGTGGAAAAAATTCTTCCTTACGGCAGCATATTGATAGAATATGTAGACATTGATCGTAATCTCAAAAATTTAGCTATCTAAAATGATTAAGCACTATAAAAATTATATAATATAAACATTTTAATATTTAACGTTGACTTAATTTAAATACTAGATAATTATTATTTGTAAGAAAAAATATAAATAACATTCGGAAAACTGTTTCACTACAGAATAACTATATATGTAATAATGTGCACACAAATACACACCCGCATATATATATACCTTTAAAGCTAATACACATATATCTATAAATATCATTATTCTTTTCAACCATTATCGAGGCAATGCAGGATAAAGATCTTTAAAAATTTATTCCAATAATATAGCTTCTCCACATCATTCCAGAAATTTTCGCATTTTCTCTAATCATCTTTTACATGGTATTTTTCTTAGACTGCTTCAAATTCTTGAGATAGTGTTAAAAATATTAACAATTTATTTTGATCTATTCTCGCATTATGCCCAGTCCAGCTTCTAATATTAATATTTGCTTTTTCATTTTACTTAAGTTTAATTCACTTTCAAACTCTCATTGTTTCATGTTTCACTATGGTCTGAAGTCTCTGTTTTTTTCTTATATAAAGTGCCCAAGTCTCAAATTCATATGAAATTACTGATAAAACATAGTTATGAAAATTCTTTCTAATAAAATACATAGCATCCAAGTTAATTCTATAATCAATTTTATTTAGTTATGGTTCCAACTAATCTGACCCAAACATATGTGGTTGTTAACTAGTAATCTTTTTTTTTTTTAAAAAAAAAAAATACTATTGAACAGTATGTTAATTTTTTTGGCATTTAAGACCTTTTTTTTTTTTACATTCATATAATAACCATTGTAACTTTTCTTGAAGTTTTCAAATAATATTTGCAAAAGCAACCATATCAGCTTTAAAATCTAAATGATTCAAACAATCTTTATCTATTTTTATTCCCTTAGTTTCTCACTTTAATCCACAAAACATTTCCTTTAAACACTTGTAAATTATTTTGGAGATATGTAATTATTTTTATTAAGGTTAATCTTCTTAGTACCATCATTTATATAATCACAGCTATTGTATTTTGATAAGTATTCTTTAGAATTTTACAATATTCTGGATCTACATCTAAATGTTTTAAAGTTTTAATCTCAGCAGAAATATATTTTAAGGTGACTTATAATCATTTTTTTTTTTATATATAACTTTTCTTAATTTCTGGAATACAATCTACTGTGAAATAATCACCTTCAAATTTACTTTCAGTTTTTTATTTATTTGAATCCAACATTTTGCATAGATAAATTGTAATGATCATAGTAAAAATTTTGTCTGGAATTTTTAATAGCTTCTTTTTTACTATTCTCAAATAGTAGTTTCACTACCACTTCTCCAATTATTTAGTACAAATTTATTATTTAAATATTTATTTATAGTTTTTCCAAAAAATTATTTTTTTATGTATTTTGTTAAAGATTTGGATAATAATTTTATCACTTTTTGAAACTTTTCCATTTTTTTATAGATACATATGCATGTCTCATTTTTTCACTTAAACTACTTAAACCTTTTAAAAGATGTTATTGTAATTGTATGATTGTTTTGGTTTTTTATGTCATTATATATTTGTTTATAAAACTCTCGCTTATTTTATTCTCTCTGGCATCCATTGGTTACTCTGGTTGGCACAGGGTAGCACTACTGTATGGAAAGTTTTGCCTTGTTTATAATTGTTTTTGTAAATGGAATTTCAATTTTGTAATAATTATCTTTTATTACATTATAATCTTCAATAACTTCTCTTCCTCTTTCCTTCTTTATTTTTGGTTTTCTAATATATAACATATAATAATCACATTCCACTCTTTTTACACTTTGAAGCAAAATATATTTATTTATTAATTATAGCAAAAGAAAAAAAAGGTGAATAAATATTAGTATAATAATAACTAAGAATAGAAATAAAGGGTAAAGTAGATTTTAAAGTTATATAATAGTAAGTTTTATGAATAAACTTATGGTAATAATTAAGTTGGTAAAATTGATTCTACTGGTGATCATGGAGGTATTGAACAATGTACTCCATAAACCTGCACTAGATATTATAATATTTCTTTGAGTGGTAACACCAGTTCAAAGATGTATTGATGGAATGAGTCATGACATGGAAAACTGTTTATGTAATCATTTCCAAAAAAAATATTGTTCCCTCCAATTGGATGAGTCAACATTACCCAGTAATGAACCTTTGTTGCTGGCATATATTCACTTTATTCATGATCAGAAAGTGTATGAAGAGCTACTTTTTGCTAGAGCTTTAAAAACTGATACCAGAGGTGAATCAATTTTTAATTTAATGGAACTATTTTTAAGGAAAAAGTGATTCCGTTGACAAATATAATATCTATTGCGACCGGTGGAGTACCAGCTATGGTTGGTCATTATCACAGTTTTATAAGTTACCTGAAACAACACTACCTGAAGTGCTTGCAGTTCACTGCATAATCCATAGGCAGCATTTAATAGCTAAGAATCTTAGTGACAAATTGCATCAATCTTTTCAGTTTGTTATAAAAGCTGTGAACAAAATTTGAAGTAACACTTTGAACACTAGACTGTTCATTCGATTATATGAGGAAAGCAACAAAGATGTCTATCAATTCTTTTTCCATACTGAAGTCTACTAGCTTTCAAAACATTTATGTTTAGCAAGATTTTTTTTGTACTTTTTCAATCTGTTTTAGAGTTTTTGGAAGACAAGGATTCCAATTTGAAAGAAAATTTACTTAAGAATAAAACAGATATTGCTTATTTAACCAACTTATTTGCAAATTTAATAATGTTAATTTACAACTGCAAGGAGACAATTTGAATCTCATCAAAGTAAAATCGATTATATCACCTTTTGTTGCCAGATTAATTTTTTTAAGCAAAATATTGCAAGATCTTAATTTTCCCAGTTCCCAAACTTATTTAAGACAAGCACAATGTACATCAAACACTTGGATGCTCTTCATTTAGATTTCAAAACTAGGTTAGAAGATATTCTATCATTGGAAATATGGAACTGGTTAATAAACCCATATACTACTAGTGCAGAACCAAATATAATTTTGTAAGATGAGCTGATAACCATTAGCACGAATGAGGATCTCAAGGTACAATTCAAACAGGGTTATCAAAAGTTTTGGCTTCAGCAAGATATTCCACTTCCATACCTGGTTCTATGGACTGTTATACAAAAGTATTTCCTAGCTTTTCCATCATCCTATCTAGTAGAGAGAGGTTTCAGTGTAGTTTTAAACTTTCTTCAGAATAGACATCGATTGAACGTGGAGATCTGGGAATGTAACTCACTAATTTAAAATCGGAAATAGATAAATTGTTGACAGATCACCATGTGTATTCATCTCATTAAATTCAGTTTTCCAAGCTAATTTATTTGGTATTTTTATTTTAATAATTCTGATTAAAATCTTGTGCTGTTGTTTAATTCTGTTTGAATATGTTGATTTTTTCACTTCATTTTTATGATAATAAAGTGATTTCAATGTTTGTACTTATTTTGAATGTACATATTTATTTCATAAATGTGTCAAAAATTAAAAAAACTCTGCTCATATTTTTTTGCTTTAATTTTTATTAGTGCAGGTTTCGATATTAAATGTTGTATCAGATAATGCCATATTAGTCCTTTTATCTTTTTCATTCATTAATTATAAGTGATTCGAGTACTGTACATTTTTTTTAAATTTGAGTAAATAAAATAAATGACTAGGGAGTTTACGGTTTAAAAAACTTTTGGTAAAGGGATCTGCGGCCGAAAAAAGTTTGGGAACTATTGGTCTAGTATGTGAATAAGCAGTCTAATGCTTTTATTGTATTTTGTGTTGACGAAGTAGCATCTTCTTGTAGTTTTGCCTAAAATTGAATCTAAAAAGGGATCTTAAGGCAAAAATAACTAAGTCCACTATGGTAAATTATCATTTAGGTCTGTTAAACAATAATTTATACTTGCCTATTTTAAAAGAGTGAAGAATATCTCCGTTATTTATAAATGAGGTTTATAAACAATTGATTACTTGTTAAAATAAACCAATTAAGAATGTTCATAAGATATTTGACATTTATTCTTATAATAATCTTTATCCTCTAATATTTAATCGAGGATTATTTTATGAAATATTGATACAACCCATTCTTATAAATATGATTGTCTCACAATACTATATGATATAACACTTGACAGATCCAAGTTCGAATTAGTAACGAAATAGACAATAATAGTTTATTAAAATGTGTTATATATTTTTTATTATTTGTTTCTTATTGATTTTTATATTATGCAGTAAAATAATTATTAATTTTAAATATTTATCTTTGTCATTTTTGAAAAAGCATTGTCATTTCATTTTGCATTCACGATATTAAAAAGATTATATTTTAAACACAAATTTACTTGTAAAAATTATGTTGGATTGGATTCATCATTGTTGCAGTAATGCTATCTATAATGTAAAATAGTATTGGATAAGGTGCTGTTCATAAAATCCTTTTACATTATCGTATCCGAGAATGCATAAACATATTTTATATTCATGCATTTATTAATTTGACACTAAAAGTAAATTATAATTCAACCCTTTTATTTAATTTTACTAACCATAGTTTTAATACATAGATTGAATTATTTTTATTTAAAGTTTTGAAACAAGAAACATTAGTTGTACAGGTTTTATTGTTAAAAGAAACAAGAGTTCAAGACTACACAGATTATTATAAAACTCCGAGAAATTTATTAATTTATTAAAAATTATTATTATCATAACCCTGAGAAATTATTTTATTAAATATTTATAATTTTATTAGAATCTATACTAATTGCAAATTGAAGTAATTGCGATTAGTGTAAATGCACTTTTCGTGTCTCGACCAAGTGCTTTCTTCCTTGTCGCAACCGATAAGTGCAACCACAAGTGCGTTTTCTTAATTAGGAGGTTTCAATATATATGTGTTGAATTAAATATTTCCATTAATTGTTATTATAATATTATTTGCAGAATATCAAAAAAGATGCTATTCTTTCACATTCTCACACCTATAAATTTTTTGTCCTCATTTCTATTGTTTATTATATATGTAACCTAGATCCCAACCATTCTCTCCCTTCTACACTAAAATGTATTTCTCTAGATATATAAATATGCTTAATTGTTAGAATTGCCTGTTTTAGATTCACCTCTATAATTAAAAAGTAGGTTGAAGATAAGAGTGGCCGCTCTTATTTTTATAAAGTCGTAATCTTGTGTGAAGATTTGCAGAGGTCCCTCTAGTGCCAAATTGAACACTCAAGGCACATAGTATTAAGGTCATAGCCTTATATATATATATACTTATTTTCTGTAACATAAAATTCCAATGAAAATATTAAATTATGCATAGAATTTTTTCAAGTTCTAGTTTTGGCAAATCTGCATCCTTCAATGTCTTTTTTTTTAATTCTACAACATTAATTAGTATCTAGTTTAGTGTTTTCTGGATTTTTTTCAGTCTTTTCATTTATCACATTCCACACTGACATTTTTAATTTTTATGTAATAGAATATTGAAGGGACATAAAAATAAAATGACTCCCTGAGATAGATTTAATTTTCAGTGTTCAATTATGTAAGTGTAGTTTTAAATTAAAACACTGACAAAATAATAAATGCATTACATTAAAAAACTTATACCAATATACTAAACTTTATGAATATGCACCAATGACCTGTACAAATGGTTCTACCACTTGAACCAATAAGCATATCTATGCTTTCAAATACTTACAAATATTTGTCCTCTATTAGTGGTTTAGAATATAAATAAATGCTAAACTTTAATAACTGCAATACTTTAGGTTAGATGATCATATTATTTGAAATAGTAAACAACTATGATGCTTCATATAATAAGTGTTTATAAATTAAATCATTCAATTCAAATCACAATTAGATATGATCACATATCTAATAAAAGCAAGAAAAAATATGCATGAGATATCTGTCTATAATAATGAGTGCCAAAAATATTATTAATCCATAATACAAATGATTAAATACATATATCTTTCCATATTATGCAAACTTTAGATTAACTTTGATATGATCTATTTTGTTTAAATATATGTGTTTTTGATGATATTTATCTTCCCTAAAATTCACATTTAGAATGATCTCATTAAGAATTTCTCTAAATATTATATAAAAGATAATTTTGTTTTTGAAATTATTATTAATGATCTTAAAGAGTAATTTATTTACTTTTTTCTTGAGTGATATTAGATTTCTTTGTTAATGAAGATTTTATGAACAAGGAAAATTTATTCAAACTATTGATCTATCTTTTTAATATGTTTGATATTCGAACACAGAAAATAACTAAGCATAGTGACTAGTTCATTTGTAAAAGATAGAATTAATTTGGAAATTAGTTGATTTAGCTTTTATAGTAGAATCGACTTCCAGTAATTAGCAGGTGTTAAGTTTACTATTTCATTTCACAATTTTGTATTCGATTTATTATTAAATGCATCATAATTAATAATTGTATAATCAGAGTTCTAATTTATTTCCTTCACATTTAGTTGCTAAGATATAACTTGACTTAAGGTTATCTCTATGTTTTGCATCTTGATTGATGATATTAGTCAACTTAAATAATTATTTTATATATATATGAATGATTGAAAAATAATCATTTTAGTTTTAGATTTCATTAAAACAACTATTTATTTGACTTGATTTCTGTTATTAAACTTTTATAGCCTAACATTTATGTTATATATGTGTGTATATGGGTATTTTAATGTAAAAGGATAACATATTTACTATATATAAACTTACAATTATAATTTTAAGTTTATGGTTTAATATTGCATATAAACAAGTGAGTATAATAATATTGTAAGTTACCCTTACTATATATATATATTAATTAAAACAATTTTTTTTTTAGTAATACAGGTTATGTAATTTTATATCTAAAATCTAAAATATTGTAAGATTTAGATTTTTATTTTTTATTTTAGAAAATATTATTATGCAAGTACATTTGAATATTATAATGTCTTTTTTAATGAAGGGTGTGGATCGAGGGTTAATAGGTTTCAGGTGTATCTTAAAATATTAAATTTTGATATTTACTTTTTTTTGAAGGATTATCAGTCAGAATACATATATGGGCATTGATTATCTGACTATTCTGGTAATTAAATGCATGTGTTTTTCAAATATGGTATTATTGGACTTTTATATAATTATTTTCTTTTGCGGTTTCATTATTTGAGGCTTCGGATAAAATTAATATTTTATTAATGTTAGAATAGATTAAAAGACTGGCTTTTCTTTCTTATAACTTTTTTTTAAAAAAATAATTATTACAAATACTTTCAAACAAAATCAAACTACAATTATATAGAAAACAAAAATTTGTTAACACAAGTTGATTATCACATGATCACATCTCCAATACAATATGGAGTTTTGCTTTGCTTTGTTTACAAGTAGATTATGTTAGAATAGATTAAAAGACTGGCTTTTCTTTCTTATAACTTTTTTTTTTTTTTAAATAATTATTACAAATATTTTCAAACAAAATCAAAATTAATAACTACAATTATATAGAAAACAAAAATTTGTTAACACAAGTAGATTATGACCATATGCATAGGTAAAAAAAATTGCATGCTGATTATTTTTTTAATTTTATGCACACAAACTAAGTTATTTTATTATTGTAGTATTCTTAGTAAACCAGGATTTTATCTTTTTGTTTTTTTCTTGTGCTGACTGTTCAGCTGTTGATTTCTTTTTTAAAAAATCTTTTTTGTAAATGATAATTAATGGGATCCTGTTTCAAGTTTCTGCTCCACAGTACTTCTCTAATAGTTTTTCAAGCTCGGGCTTTGTTGAGATAGTCGTATTTCTAAATGGAACACTTATTTAAAATTGGGTTAAGACTTTGCGACACTCACTCAAGGAAACTTGCACTTGCTGTTATTGAAAATTTTCTTTTTTTTTTCTTTTTCATATGACATAGCATCGGCGGAACCCACAACCGTCTGCAATCAACTACTTGCTTGCAAGGCAGCTGCGATGACCTCTCGGCTAACAACCCTTGACGAAAATGTTCATATTGTTATTCATTCTGAATGTTATTCGCAATTTTCAGAATGATTTTTGCAAAATAGAAACAGCCATAGAAAGATATTGAAATGGTTTACTTTTTAAAATTACATCAAATCAAAGCATTTAAAAACTGAACCTGGACCCACATCCCAGTTGTAATCATGCGGATTAAGTCTAATTCCTCCTCTGACTCTCATTTTCATTATCTTATTTCTTAAACATATATTTTTCATTTTCTAACAATTATTTAATCCTCAACATCCATCATATATGCATGTGTGTGTGTGTTTAACATTTTTATATTTCTGTTATAAATATATTTTTGTTAAGGGAAAAAACCTCAAACAAATACCTTGCGTGAGAATGGGAAGTTAAAATTACTTTACAGAAATATTATTCATTATTGGACAATCTCCTCATGAATGACTAATAAAAATTATTAATATATTTTCATCAAATGATTTCTAACAAAGTTGTGAGAGCAGCACATTTGTTACTTATCAGTAAAACTGTAGTAATTTGCCATCTATATATACAGTATATATATTGACAAATGATAAGGATATGTTTAAGCAATAGTGGACTAGTTCAACTGATGAGTGCTGTTTCAGCATGAAATGTGCATCTTAGGAATGTTAGATCTTTTTCCCATGTCTTTGGTCATATGTTTATGATTACATCCCTCAACAAAGTGTTAAAGTGGATAGAAACCAATCTCTACCCTGCATGAAAATGGTGTAGTGAAAATTACACTACAGAAATATTCATTACTGAATAATCTCTAGTCTAATGAATGACTAATAAAAAATATTAAATATAATCTTTATTTTTAAAATCCTAATGACTAGATTTTTTAATTAATATTTTTATATACATTTAATTTAATTTAATAAAATTTAACATTTTTCTCATTATCTAACAATTAAATGTTCATGTCCTATTGTCAATTGAATTATAAATAATACAACTTATTAACTTTATATTTATTATATAAAGCAATAGTATAAATCTCTTCTAAACTTATATTTATTATATAAACTAATCTTTTCTCTGCATGAGAAGAAAAAAAAAACATTCTTTATATATACATGTGTATTAAAGAGTAATCTATAATTATAGAACAGTAAACAATATTGTAAATAAATTTTGAGCTACTCTCTTGGTATGTTAGAACAAAATATAGAGGATACAAAGTGAAGGGATTCAAATAAGTTAACAACCACTATAGTGCACTACAGATGAAAAAATAGTTTTATCACTTTTTTTAAAAAACAACAACACAAAACTATGAACTAACTCTCTAATTCCATGATTTCAATTATATGCTAACCAAAAAAATATAAATAAACAAAAAAAAATGTAAACAAATAATAAAAATATTGAAATTTACAAACATTAAATTTTATAAATCTTAATATGGTTTTTTAGCCAAGTTGACGTTCTCAAATCTCAAATGTGAATTTATTTAATCACATTTTCTTCACCATTTAAATGTAGTTCAGTACTATAGTTAGAAAGCATATGTATACAGGATTTTTTTCTTTGCATTTTTTTAAAAAAAGTTTTAAACAGTACATACTATATCTTTAGTAAAAAGTACTGTAATACAATGAGCAATAAATCTAAAAAAGAACATAAAGTACTTCCTTAAATGAGAAAAAAATATATTGTAATAAGAAAAAAAAAAAATTCAAAAGAATGAGTCATCAGAGAAATTATAAAAAGAAGCAAATTCATGCCACTGTTTCTTGTGTCCCTGAAACAAGTAAAATTGTATAATATTAGAGTAAGGGATAATTTTTTTGTTAAAACAGAAAAAGTTCTAAATATATGGATAAATAGAATGATTTGTAAGAACATTATGACTGAAGGTCTTGTATTGCATTAGAAGGCCTTACATCTCTATGAAGAATTTAGGTGAGAATTTGGATTACATAATTCCAAGCTATTCATTTTAAACAAATGTGGTCATGTAAATTCTGAAACCATTACTATGTTAAAAATATTAAAATAATTGTTGAAGCTGCATCTGCCAATAATGAAACTACCATTACATTTTTATTAAAATTTAAAAAAAATATTAAAGAAAAAATATCTGAATAGGCCTTTAATTGGGATGAAATAGAATTGGGAATAATTTAACACATACACATTGCCATAAATATATATGTAAATGTGCTTTCTCAATTTATTATTAATATTATTTTTTAAAAACTTTGTTTATATTATAATCTTAATTTATTTATGCATACAATGCACATAGAGCATATGTTGGATATATATATATATATATATATATAATAAATAAAGTTTGATATCTGTATTCGTTTCACAATATATGTAATATACAAATCAATATATATATATCAAAATACAGTACAATTTATATAAATTATATTCTTTTAGAAGTACTTTCGACTATACACTTTGTAGTCTTTATCAACTATATAACGTTGAATAATCAAAACAAGACAACCCTTAACAATACCCATAGTTCAATTCAGATTTCCCACAATTCTGTTATCTTAACATTTGATGACTGGCGATTCATTAACATTTGACGATTTTTTGAAATCAACATAGCCTCTTTTATTTTACGTTTATTATGACAACGTTCAATTTGAATAATTTTCATATTTTTATAATCAAATTTAAATCCATATTGACAAGATTTATTATGATCAAATATAACAGATGATGAAGGTTTATTTACATCTGTTCCATATTGATTCTCTTTTTGAATTCTATTATATAAAAGCATATGTTCTTTTATTCTCTTCTCAAATGTACACTTAGATTCACCAATGTATTGTACGCCGCATCCACATATCAATCTATATATAATAGAATTTTGATTAAACTTTGAATTTTGAATTTTAGAATTATTAAGCAATCTATTTATGTTATTTGTAGAGAAAAAAGCAATATGACACAAACCATTATAAATTTTCCTAATAAACTTGACCTGCTCATCTGATATAAATGGCATTGAAATCCATTTCATTTTGATATTTTTATTTTTAATTTTATTATAGTGTTGATTTCTTTTAAAACCTTTAATAATATTAGCAATTGGATTTTTATAATAACCAATTTTCAACAAGTCATTAACCAATAAATGTACATTTTTAATTTTATCACTAGAATATTTGCATAATTTTTCATTTCGAAATAAGAAATTGAAATCATTCTTATTTCGAAATGAAAAATTATGCAAATATTCTAGTGATAAAATTAAAAATGTACATTTATTGGTTAATGACTTGTTGAAAATTGGTTATTATAAAAATCCAATTGCTAATATTATTAAAGGTTTTAAAAGAAATCAACACTATAATAAAATTAAAAATAAAAATATCAAAATGAAATGGATTTCAATGCCATTTATATCAGATGAGCAGGTCAAGTTTATTAGGAAAATTTATAATGGTTTGTGTCATATTGCTTTTTTCTCTACAAATAACATAAATAGATTGCTTAATAATTCTAAAATTCAAAATTCAAAGTTTAATCAAAATTCTATTATATATAGATTGATATGTGGATGCGGCGTACAATACATTGGTGAATCTAAGTGTACATTTGAGAAGAGAATAAAAGAACATATGCTTTTATATAATAGAATTCAAAAAGAGAATCAATATGGAACAGATGTAAATAAACCTTCATCATCTGTTATATTTGATCATAATAAATCTTGTCAATATGGATTTAAATTTGATTATAAAAATATGAAAATTATTCAAATTGAACGTTGTCATAATAAACGTAAAATAAAAGAGGCTATGTTGATTTCAAGAAATCGTCAAATGTTAATGAATCGCCAGTCATCAAATGTTAAGATAACAGAATTGTGGGAAATCTGAATTGAACTATGGGTATTGTTAAGGGTTGTCTCGTTTTGATTATTCAAAGTTATATAGTTGATAAAAACTACAAAGTGTATAGTCGAAAGTACTTCTAAAAGAATATAATTTATATAAATTGTACTGTATTTTGATATATATATTGATTTGTATATTACATATATATATATATATATATATATATATATATATATATATATATATATATCATAAATAATAAGTAATCAAATATATTCTGCAAGAAAATATAGACTATTAGCAACTATTACAGTAATTTTTGGTACAAAACAATATTTGTGTCTTTGCTGAGCCACGCTTTGACAAAGATATGATGTATCAAAAATCTCACTCAGCAAAGTAACAAATACTGTTTTGTACCAAAAATTTATTACAGTAATAGTTTATAATGGTCTATATACTCTTGTAATTTACACATATTTCAAACAGAAATATCTACCTCCCACTAAATTACGCAATGTCAACAATTGTGAAAAGATAGAATGATACCAATCTATCTTTTATCTTTGTTGTTATGTAAGCTTAATTTTTTTACTGTAATTTCAAATTATAGGGTGATTTTGGTCTATTATTTTATTTTATATGCAGACTAAATGATCTGAAATTACCAATTAATATATTCAGAGGATATTACACATATTTAAAGTTATGATTATTTATTATTTCATTATTAAAACCGATTTTTTATTTTATATTCACAGATTATTAAGAGTAATACTTAGTCATGACCCTCTAAATGTATTAATGGTAATTTTAGATCATTTAGATAGCACATAAAATAATAAACCAAATTCACCCTATAATTTAAAACTTTGTCAAAAAACTAAGCTTATAAAACAATAGAACTAAAAGATAGAGTGGCATCATTCTATGTTTTTGTAGTTATTGAGATTACATAATGAAACAGTGAGATTCGTATTCGAATCTTAAGTTTCACCTTTTTCTATCATCTCTCACTGACCAGTCTATCCCGCCCAAATTTAAACTTTTTGGTATCGAGTTGTGTGTGTAGCAATATTAAAATGTATAAATATATGTAGAATTCAGCATAAACACGCACACATTTCGATCTCAAATTAAACGCAATAAATAGGGATAATATAATATAATTTAGATTTCTTTTAGTTATATAATTTTGTATAATTTTAATTATTTATTTTGCAGTATAAAGTTCGTATTTATTGCTTTGTTTAAATTTCGTTTAATAATAATTCTAAAAAAATCTGATGTAATATTTAATTAAAAGTTAAAATAATCTTATGTTCCCTTTTTGTCTTTGAAATTGAAAAGCATCAGTCAGTGATAGATAATAGATTAATTAAAGAAAAATTCCCCAAAGTATAATTAGTAAATGTAAAATGTAAACAATAGAACGGCAGCTTTCTTTAATTAAAAAAACCCAACAAAATGCATTGGTTATCCTCAGGGCAGATTAAGTAGAACCTAAAAATCTTAACAAAAATGTGAAAGATCAAGATAAAAAAAGAGGCCATCTTAGACTTGCTAGAGACATTCACTTAAACTTTAGCTTTGCTCTCGATCACTGAGAGTCTCCAAAAATAATAAAATAATTTGATCCTGCCAAGGTATGACCGAGTAAAGCACCTAGATTATTCTCCATCGGGAGATGGCCTATCGGATGCCGAACTTTCCATTGCCCGTCATAAATTCACCATGAAGATCTGGTGCCTGAAATGAATGAGAAAGCTGCTGCTGCCATGAAATTAAATGAATATCTAAATACAAGAAAGAATTGCCACCCATGAACTTTTTGCTGCTAAACTAATGGAATCGGAAAACTTCTTATAAAACAGGTACCTGTCTGTGTTCAAACTCTAGAGTACTCTAATAATATGCTATAGCTCTTCTTCATACTACTTATCTAAATTATAAAATGTAAAAACTACCATATGTATAACTAAAACTGAATAATTAACTTAATGTGTAAATTTCTCTAATCTAGCTTTACTAGCTTTCTTGGGTGCGTATTTTTAAAATCTACATTTTATCTATATTTATAATCTAATTATTGCATGCTCACAATTGTCTCTATTTTCAAAGTTTAAATCTATGATCGTTTGAAACAGTGAATGCATGTCACATTTTCATTAATATGTATTTTCCTAAATAACTTAACTTCCATATAAATCGACACGCATTCAATGGCATCATTTATTGTAATGCAGGGGTCTACTACTTCGCAAATGGCTGACGTATTAGTTACAATAATTCCCAATTTATATCTGTTTTGTATTTATTAAATCATCATGAATAATTCCAGAAAATTACATTTATTTGAGAGTCACCAACGTTCTTTAGTAAATGTTGATAATGTAGGGCCGAATTAGAAATCTATTTAAATCTCATCCTAATCGTTTGTACATTATACATGTGTTACGTTTTAGAGACGCGATGACCCATTCCGCCGTGAAATTTCCGGATTCTTCAGGGTTGAACTTAACCCCAGTCATCCTACACAAGCGGGCATAATGGGTGCTCCCTTGGTATTTGACAATGTCATGCAGCCAGCTGGCAAACTGCGATACGGACCGCTTGTCCCTGGTTATGCTTATGTGACACCTTACTTCGTCGGGCCGATGGCAGAGACCAGCCCGATACTCTTATAAAGCCATTCGCGGCATTGCAGTTTCAATATACTGCCACTTCATATCACCTTTCTAAAGCATACCACGTGTTCCTTTACTTAATTTTATTACTCTATATATCACTCCGCCTCTGCATTATCTTCGTAATTCACTCTCAAATAAATGTTTGCCCTTAGTTATAAATAAATATTTTAATTAAATAAATATATGTCTGCCATTACTCTTATAACCCATACTTTAGACTTTTGTCTTGCAAAGGTGTAAATTCCCCAAGGCATGCATTAGAAATACTTACTCGAGAATTTTAGGTAGCTAGATTACGCCTTCAAATAAGTGAATTCCTTTTGTAAACATTTCAGTATCGGAAATACCGCTACTGAAATCCTCAATATAAAATAATGTCTAAATAAATAAATGTATTCTTTAAAATATAATCATGTCGCAAATCCCGCTACTGAAGCTTTTAATCCATAAATATGGTTAGTAAATGATCTTATTAAAATGTGTTAATAAATAATTTTAAACTATACGTCTGCAGTTACGTTTCATTTATTCGATACCCATTCTATATAATATTTCCTCGATTATGTAAATATGAATGTTTAATTAATATTAGTTTGGTTATTGGCTAACTCGAGAAGAAAATCATGAGTCTCTTGCATATCCCTGACCACCGTGCCTAAGGAAATATTTACTAATGTCGCATCAGATGCGTTGTTTCATGGATTGTATTGTGGAACCGATAAATTATGTTCGAACTCAGTACCACAGGTGGCTTCGCTACTCGATGGTGCTGCTGTTCTGTATAGTGGTCGAATTCTGCACTATGTTTACGAGTCACACGTTTTCTGACTGTTACATAGTTAAATTTTTTTTTTTAGCGTTTGGCGCTTTCCAATGTGGAGCTTTCGATACAAAAAACCCATATATACCCTGAGCAAAATATAACGCATATAAATTTCTTTTAGCGTTCGGTACTCGAGTTAGCTAATTATTCTATATATATATGCGATTTTGTTTTGATAAAAATAATGAAAAAAATAAATCGAGAGAAATAATGTGGGTCGAGTGAATGAAAGGACAGCAGGTGTAATAACAAATTTAAGGAAAGCAGGGATGTGTGTGTAATTTAAGAAGGAACGAAAATACTCGGATCTAATGAAATATTTATATATATATATATATGTCAAAAAAAAAAGTAATCAGTCGTTAAATGAGAAAGCAAGTAGCATTGAATTTTTTTTATTAAAACACCGTTATATATATAGCATAGACAGCAGAAGCTTGTTATATATGTTAACACTAAATATTTTGTTAAAGTACAAATATATATATCATAGACAGCAGTGGCTTATTATACGCATAACCAGTAGTTTGCTATAATATATATGTTAAACGCAGCAATATAGAGATAGGGCAATGTAGAGTAGGTGAGGGCAGCGAAAGAGTGTTATAGGGCCAATATTCCGGTGGGGAGTAGTCAAATGCTAGTAGTATAAAATAAATAATATTAAGAAAAATGGAAGCAGAAAATGACAGAATAGCATCAATGAACTTCAGTCTAAGGTTACTTGAAATATTTAGACAGAGTAAAGAAGAATGGAGGAAAATATGTGAGGAAGCGAGAAGAAGATATGAAGAACCAAAAATGAGTCAGGAAGAGGAGGAGATATGAGTTAGGGAGCGTCAGAAAATTGATAGGAATATGTTGATATATCTTGAAATGATCAAAGAACATTATGGAATATCCCCAGTTAGTAAAAAGGAAGAAGAAATTAAAGATATGGAAAAGGAAAGGGAATTAGAAATACTTGACAAACCTATGATAGTAGATGAGCAAATAGACCTTATTCCAATAGATGAAAGCCCACAAGAACCGTTGAGTGAAAGCAGTAAAAAAGAGACGAAGATGGACACCAGCATGACACCAACACGTTTGCATTTTAGTAAAGCGGACTCATTACTGATCAAGATGCCATTACCCATGGATGAACGTGAAATCAATATTGAAACTGACAGATGCAAGGCACACTGCCGCCTTACAGAAAGTGCAGAACGGAAATTACGAGCAGATCGGAGAAGCCAACATTTCCAGGTCGGGAACTATGTTTGGGTACGGAACTCTCAACAAAGTAACCGAGATAAAAGAATATATAAAAAGTTCTTCCCTTTGTACCGGGGACCCTTTATAATTGATCACACATGTGGCCCAAATATATATTTATTAAAAGATGGAGATACCATAAAAGGGACATACAATGCCCATAATCTCAAACCATGTAGGTATTATCCACCTGACCCAGGGTTGTAAAAATATTAGACTCTTAGGACGGATTAAACGTATGCGACAATATTAAAATGAACTTGATATAATGAACTTGGTTGAACGGATTGTACTTTAGTCACATACGGTTTTAGATAGAAATTTTATTATATATATTGTTGTTTTAATTACTATTACTACTAAAAAAAATTTTTTTTTATATTATACTAACTAATCCTATTCTAAGAATTTTTGTTTTATACATATATATTCAGTTTAACTAAGTATTTCTATAATTGTAACCAGACACGGCCAAATTAGGCCATTTTAATTAAACTATAAATTCTAGATCTGGGTATATAAATTGTTCGTTGCTTCATGTAATCTCTGCTTTCTCTATTTCAATATCTGTAAAAACAATAATATTTTTTTTTCTTTTCGTCTTTCAATTATGTAATGTAAATTTTTTTTTCTCTTTCTTGCCTCCTTTGTTCTTCCTTAATTTTTCATGGGAAGTACAGGGAAATGAAACAGTGAGATTCGTATTCGAATCTTAAGTTTCACCTTTTTCTGTCGTCTCTCACTCACCGGTCTATCCCGCCCAAATTTAAACTTTTTGGTATCGAGTTGTGTGTGTAGCAATATTAAAATGTATAAATATATGTAGAATTCAGCATAAACATGCACACATTTCGATCTCAAATTAAACGCAATAAATAGGGATAAAATAATATAATTTAGATTTCTTTTAGTTATATAATTTTGTATAATTTTAATCATTTATTTTGCATTATAAAGTTCGTATTTATTGCTTTGTTTAAATTTCGTTTAATAATAATTCTAAAAAAAATCTGATGTAATATTTAATTAAAAGTTAAAATAATCTTATGTTCCCTTTTTGTCTTTGAAATTGAAAAGCATCGGTCAGTGATAGATAATAGATTAATTAAAGAAAAATTCCCCAAAGTATAATTAGTAAATGTAAAATGTAAACAATAGAACGGCAGCTTTCTTTAATTAAAAAAACCCAACAAAATGCATTGGTTATACTCAGGGCAGATTAAATAGAACCTAAAAATCTTAACAAAAATGTGAAAGATCAAGATAAAAAAGAGGCCATCTTAGACTTGCTGGAGACATTTACTTAAACTTTAGCTTTGCTCTCGATCACTGAGAGTCTCCAAAAATAATAAAATAATTTGATCCTGCCAAGGTATGACTGAGTAAAGCACCTAGATTATTCTCCATCGGGAGATGGCCTATCGGATGCCGAACTTTCCATTGCCCATCATAAATTCACCATGAAGATCTGCTGCCTGAAATGAATGAGAAAGCTGCTGCTGCTGTCATGAAATTAAATGAATATCTAAATACAAGAAAGAATTGCCACTCTTGAACTTTTTGCTGCTAAACTAATGGAATCGGAAAACTTCTTATAAAACAGGTACCTGTCTGTGTTCAAACTCTAGAGTACTCTAATAATATGCTATATCTCTTCTTCATACTACTTATCTAAATTATAAAATGTAAAAACTACCATATGTATAACTAAAACTGAATAATTAACTTAATGTGTAAATTTCTCTAATCTAGCTTACCTCACTCTAGCTTTCTTGGGTGCGTATTTTTAAAATCTACATTTTATCTATATTTATTATCTAATTATTGCATGCTCACAATTGTCTCTATTTTTAAAGTTTAAATCTATGATCGTTTGAAACAGTGAATGCGTGTCACATTTTCATTAATATGTATTTTCCTAAATAACTTAACTTCCATATAAATCGACACGCATTCAATGGCATCATTTATTGTAATGCAGGGGTCTACTATTTTGCAAATGGCTGATGTATTAGTTACAATAATTCTCAATTTATATCTGTTTTGTATTTATTAAATCATCATGAATAATTCCAGAAAATTACATTTCTTTGAGAGTCACCAACGTTCTTTAGTAAATGTTGATAATGTGGGGCCGAATTAGAAATCTATTTAAATCTCATCCTAATCGTTTGTACATTATACATGTGTTACATTTTAGAGACACGATGACCCATTCCACCGTGAAATTTCCGGATTCTTCAGGGTTGAACTTAACCCCAGTCATCCTACACAAGCTGGCATAATGGGTGCTCCCGTGGGATTTGACAATGTCATGCAGCCAGCCGGCAAACTGCGATACGGACCGCTTGTCCCTGGTTATGCTTATGTGACACCTTACTTTGTCGGGCCGATGGCAGAGACCAGCCTGATACTCTTATAAAGCCATTCGCGGCATTGCAGTTTCAATATACTGCCACTCCATATCGCCTTTCTAAAGCGTACCACGTGTTCCTTTATTTAATTTTATTACTCTATATATCACTCTGCCTCTGCATTATCTTCATAATTCACTCTCAAATAAATGTTTGCCCTTAGTTATAAATAAATATTTTAATTAAATAAATATATGTCTGCCATTACTCTTATAACCCATACTTTAGACTTTTGTCTTGCAAAGGTGTAAATTCCCCAAGGCATGCATTAGAAATACTTACTCGAGAATTTTAGGTAGCTAGATTACACCTTCAAATAAGTGAATTCCTTTTGTAAACATTTCAGTATCGGAAATACCGCTACTGAAATCCTCAATATAAAATAATGTCTAAATAAATAAATGTATTCTTTAAAATATAATCATGTCGCAAATCCCGCTACTGAAGCTTTTAATCCATAAATATGGTTAGTAAATGATCTTATTAAAATGTGTTAATAAATAATTTTAAACTATACGTCTGCACTTACGTTTCATTTATTCGATACCCATTCTATATAATATTTCCTCGATTATGTAAATATGAATGTTTAATTAATATTAGTTTGGTTATTGGCTAACTCGAGAAGAAAATCATGAGTCTCTTGCATATCCCTGACCACCGTGACTAAGGAAATATTTACTAATGTCGCATCAGATGCGTTGTTTCGTGGAACCGATAAACTATGTTCGAACTCAGTACCACGGATGGCTTTGCTACTCGATGGTGCTGCTGTTCTGTATAGTGGTCGAATTCTGCACTATGTTTACGAGTCACACATTTTCTGACCGTTACAATAACTCAGTGAGAGGTAGTTATTTCCAATTCAGTTACATATATTTAAAGTTATGATTATTTATTATTATATATATGCATGGTGAAAAAAACTGTACTGTACACTTACAGTACAACCAACAATACATAATCAAAGCTTAACAAAAGAGTTTTGGAACAAAATATAATGTAATTCTTGGCTCTATTGTACTGTAATGAAAATGTAAATATTTTAAAACTATTTGTGTAGTGTAATTCATTTTAGTAACTCAATATGCATTATTATATGAAATAAAATAATTTGTGCATCTGCAAAAGTGAATAAAAAAGTACTAATATTTTATTTCATTTTAAGAGAATTACTTGTTGCAAAATGTGTAAGTAAAAGTCGAAGAAGTCAGAATAAAAGTGCATAACTCTGAACACTGTCACTACTTTTTTAATTAATAACTGAACAAAAAAATTCAATATATAGTATAAATCGTGAGATCTGTTGCAGGAAATGCCTATAACAGTTGAACAGGACAAGATCCAACTTGGCCAGATTAAATGCTGGAAAATAATGTTTTCCAATCAATATTTGCTAAATTGCAAATAAATCCTATTTTTATGCCAGCTGTCAATACCCAATGCCATTTTAAGCAATCATGCATCAATGCAGATGCATTCATATGAAGTAAAATTTTATAGACAAAAGATTATACTTATATTATTGATGCATAATAAGAATATAAATTTGATTTTTTTTATTGACAATAAAAATGAATTTATTGCTGCAATAATGAATATATAAGAATAAAAATATATTTCATAAAGAATATAAAGTTTGTTTATACAATGCTCTCAAATTATCACAAAATTGTGAGAAGTATGTGTACAGTTATTTTAGCATTTGAATGTTAGTTTTATTAAATCACTTTAATAACTGGTTCTCTGAACTACAAAACTTTTAAGAAGCTGTTTAATTGAAACAATAAGAACTGGCTAAATCCAATTACGGGATATAGTTGCCCTACTATAATTAACCTTATGTGTTATTACAATATATATATATCTAATGAATTTAAAATGAATTCTCTAATATTATTGCAGACTTTATTTTAAAAAATTGGTAAAAAAACAACAACAAAAAACATCATAATTTGATCTAAAAATATTTCTTTATTAAAGTTGTTTAATTTCTGGAATAAAAAGATAGATAAATCTATTCATCTTATAAATAAGTCTGAATATATGACTAAGAAAATTTACAAGTTTGATATCCAAAGAATCACTTAAATGAATTTATAAACAATAGCCATCTTTTGCTATATCAAAATCAATCTATTTTGTCAGATAAAAGATTAGTAATGTATTCAGAGTGTTTATTCAATGAATAAATTTATACTCTTAGTGTTACATATTTGATAAGCTATAAAATTATTTAAATGCTCATTAAAATTACTATAAAAAGAAATATTTAGAAATGTAGTTATCTAAATATAATTACTAACATAAGAAAATATAAATATTTAATTATGAAATAATATTTAAGATTTACTGGTTTTAGAGCACACAAATCTCAAAATAATCATTTTTTTACTTTACTAAACTAAAAAATGAATTAAAAACTTATTTTTTTAATCTGCCATTCTTCTGCTATACTAATTGCTCAGATCTGCCATATATGATTTATTTTTTTTATTCAGTGCAATGAAAATAATCGAATAAAACTTATATCAATCTTGTACATTTACTTTCTAATTAAAAAAAATAGATATCCATTTACTAATAAACTATTGGGTGCCTAGTTGGGTTAATGATAGGTAAGCTATCTGAAAAAGAAAATCCTACAAAAGTTCAAAGTTCATTCAGCTTAGTCTTAAACCTCAGGTCATGGATGTACAACCATTGTTCTAATCACTTTACTATATGGAGTTGTTGGTTAAAGAAACAAATATGGATCGTATAGTTGATGCATTTTGAATTCATTATTTGTATAAGTAAATTAAGGATTTGTTTATATACTACACTTTTTGACTAAAAGGTTCATATATATATAGTTGATCTTTTATTTTCGAAATTTAATTTTAAAATAAATATTTTTATAGATGTAGCTGACTCAGATTATAAATCTAAGTGACTGGTAAGTACAAATTTGTAGATTTCTTACCTAGAAATATATCTGTGGGGGTAAATGAATGCAATTATTCTATTTTGACCCCACTCTAGTTCTCAGCATTTTCTAAGACTATAAAATAAGTAAATAAAGTTCATATATTCATATCTTTTTAATGAATTATTGCTATTGTTGTTTTTATAATACATGAATCTAATAAAAGGCATTACCCAAAATATAAACTTTTTTTTTAAATTATTATTTTTGTTTTCAAATTATTTTAATTTATATATGCACATATGTTTAAATATAGTGCAAATCTTTTTTCCTGTCTCTCTCTGTATTTATATATAGGTATGTGTATCTTCCTGTATAGTTTGAACAATACTCAGTAAGACAAAGGCCTCTTCATTATGGCTTTAAAAAAATTAATGTAATTTTTTATAATAACATATCTGAGTCATAGTTATGTGTATATTAAAATAAAAAAGTCAAGTTTCAGTTTTATTATAATAAATAACTGAGTTCAAATATCATAAATTATTTTAATATATTCTTGAGTAGTTTTCAATGTCTGAACACAGTATTCATTTGAGGTTCAACTGAGAGTAGCAGTCTGACACCTGTAAAAGAACTATAAAAAAATAAAGCAGAAAAAATTAAAAATGAGTACTGCATATAAACAGTTCATGAAATACACAATTGTATCCACAAAATATTTCAGCTGGTTCTTTAATGTGGTTTTTGATTATCTTGCTAATATTTTGCTAACTGCTTTTTAATTTGTAATAATTTTTTTTTTGTCTAAAAAAACTTAAACACTTTGCTTAATTGTAGTATTTTATTGTATTTTATCCTTGGCCATATTCTCTCAATGAAAGCAATATATTGCATATTTTTTATTATGTTTTGAATTAATACTTGTAACTAAAATACAGACTGTCTTTTCCATAAGAAATACATTCATCATCATCATAAAGTAATTTTTAGAAAAGGTTATAGCTATTTATCTGTTTCATAGCCCAATCTAATGATGATTTACTTTTTAAATAATGGATTCACTATCATCACATCCAGAAAGTTGAAATACACAGTAATTGACCTTACAATCTTATCATCATGCGTTCACATTCTTATGAAGTTTTCTTAAGTAAAAATTTCTTAATCTCTTTGATTTCCATCATTACATTTTTATAATCAATTTATCAAAAAACAACACTATGTGCAATTTATTGAGTTGATGTGGATATTATATCTCTATGATGAAGTCTCTTTTAATTTTTTAAATGTAGCAATAAGACAATGGATTCTGTATTGCATCTCAATATCTATGTCTATTGTCTTTCTTAAAAAACCAGCATATATTTTCAAGATAACTGTAAATATTCTCCCATTATTGTCTGATAGTTTTTTGAATATTAATTATTAAATAAAATTCTTTGTAGGTTACATTTACAACATTAAGAACTTCTAGTAGAATTAAATTGATTGTATATTAAAAAGTCTGAAAGCCTAGAAGATATGAGAGTTTTTGTTTTTAATAGTTCACATTTAAATGTTATTATTATTAGATCTAAAAAAAGTCATCATTATTTATTATTGTCATACAACTGGTCACCCAAATTGGAATTACTAGACAACCTTGTTTTTTCAAATATCTAATATTTTCTACAATGAATGTTTTGTTTAATACCATCAACTAAAATATACCATGAAAAATCTTTGTTAGACCAGGAGTTACTTTCAAATATTGCTATACTCTAATTGATAAATTAAATGCCTTGAGCAAATTATTAAAGCAACCTTCTTTTACTCACAACACTGTTTTTAAATTTTACTGGCAATAAGAGCTATGACCAAAGTACTTCTTTATCCTCTTAAATAAACACTGGACAACTGAAAACCACTTATCTTGATTGAAAGCAATAAGTACAATAAATCCTTGAAAATATTTTTTATTGTATTTGACAATGATATGCCTATGCAGATAATTATTGAAGTTTTTTTAAGTTATTTTTATAAATTGAAGCTTAGAAATATTTTTAAGGTCAAGTCCCAACTTCACAGATCTATATTTTCTTAAAATTTACTAACAGTTTTGTGGCTAATATATTTTATTATCATATTTGAAAACTTCATCAGGCATTGTATTTGGATTAGAAACTTTTCCAATTTTAAGATTATAAAAAGTTGTTTAACTTCATCACGATGAATATTTTTTATCTAACTTTAAATCAGGTAGAATGAATAAAAGAATATAAGCAATTATTTAAATTCTTATATTGATATTGAAAAGGTAATTAAAATATACTTTAATACTTGTCATTTATGAATTTGATAATATTATGATAACCCTTTTTACTTTCAATACTAAAAAAAACTTTCTATTGTCCAGAATCAATAAATGATATCTTCTTTGTAGGTTTAATCCATTCATCATTCTTAAGACTTTTTATCAGTAACTAATCTGTACTTAAACCCTCCTAATGCCTATGAAGTTTGATATACGGTTTATTGCTCAAGAGTTCATAAAAAATTTGGGCATCAGAAATAACAGAGTTGGAGTTGTGATCCATTGAACTACTCTATTGGTCCATTAAACTATGTTGGGCATTTTCTAATTCTACCAATTAGAAAATGTTTGTTTGTTATTGTTTTTTTTTTTAATTCAAATTACTAACAATGCAATCATTATTACAGAATCAGAATTCCTTTTAGTGAAACCAAGAAAATAATTACTTGTATCCACAACACATGAGCATTGAAAGCTGAAACTTTTGGACCAAACATTTTTTCTCTTTGGTCAATTGCTGATTTAAAAAATGGCTTACAATCAGAGATCTAATCAAAAAGACTTGAAATAGGGATAAGATTAGTCAATTATTAATTTCAAAACCTTGCCCATAAAATTATTATTTTAAAGATTAATAAAATGAACAAGTGTTTAAAATAATTTTGTAATATGTTTTTTTTTTCTTCGCAATTTCCCTTTCGGGGTATTGATTAAATTTTACTTTTCTCGGGCCAAAGTTATCTTTTAATTCTTCTGTATAATTCGTAATCTCATTAATTCATGTAAAGTAACATAAACTTAAATACATGTATAAAAGGCAAACTATTTTTTTTATTTTTAACATTTGAAATAATTTATCAACTCGTCCTAGTAAATGAAGAATTATAATTTATTTATAAAATCAATATCTGCAGATGGTTTTATTTTATTATTATTATTAAATTTTTAATACATTTAGGTGTTGCTTTTGAATTAAAATAGTCCAACTCAACCACACACGTTTTAATTATTAGGTGGAGATACACAACGTCTTCATTAAGATTGTGAATATAGATTTGGAATTATGGGTGTTTTCTTTAAAGCTAACATATAATATATAAATAACATTGCTTTTCTTAATTTTCAAAACTAAAAAAAAAAACATAATAAATAATATTATAACATGAATAAATTTGCATTTTACACAATAGTAATGATAAATAATCTAATGTTCTAAAAGCCTTAATCTTTCATTTTTCTTTTCTTAAAGTTAACTAGCAGAAGGGCATTATTAAGTTATGTTGAAAATAAAGTTTTTAATAACTTTCAAATGACCTTTAAATTAGTCTTATATTTTCTAATTAAAAAAATTAAGTTTTTTTGTTTTTAATTCAATATCTTTGGCAATCCAATGCTCAAGCACGATTTTTAAGAATGTATATAATCGAGCATATTCAAAGCACTACAACATATTCGGAAAAAAAAAAAAAAAAAAGCTTGTTATTTCAGGTTGATATTATCCCCCTAAGGTTATTGCAGACAGCTTTGACTGCTTATAATTTAATTAAATATTAATCTATTGAAGGATGTAAGATACGCCCTATGCAAAGTATTACCCCAGTTCGATCGTCTTTTATCAAAACAATAAATGGATGATTCGCGATAAAATCTTTAGATCTGTTTGGAATAATATCCGAATCGGAAACGTTATTATTGATCGACGAGGGACCGGAACTTTCTTTACCACTCTCACTAATTTCCACTACAGTTTTGAGGAACATATCGGAAAGCTTAAACTCTCCAGAGTCTGAAGATGTTTTGCCAGAATTGTAAAATAAATTTTGTAAATCAAAATTACTAAGTACTTCCGTGAGATTATATTGGTCTTCTAATTTAAATTTTGGTATTTTTACAATTTCAAGTTTTGTAATCGCCATTCTGCTTATGAGTGCATTTAAATTATCAGCAGTTAATTGTGCCTCCAGCTCTTTTAACCCATTAACGTCATTCGGTAATAAAATAAACATGCTGAATCCGCTTTCCGCGTATGGCAGTTCAATGGCTTTGCACCGGAATGTTTCACTTTCCCCGTACTTAAATTGTCCCGTTTGAAACATCATGTAAACTGTAATAATTGATCCAGATCCTATATAAAATGATTCCAGTTTAGTAGCCGCTTCTGGGAAAGACAAAGCCCACTCGCCTTTAAAGAACATCCCTGTAGTCAAAATTGCCACAGCTGGCGTAGAAAGCTTCGAAACAATATTTACAATTTTATTTTGCGTATTAGTAGATACTCGTTCGTTAATTTCAAAAACAGCTTTACTAGAGTCATTTAAATTAACTGATTCCACGACATTGATATAATTATTTTGTAAATATTGGGCACTTGAATACATCTTATTTATAAACAGTTCATTTAACATATGCTGTGTTATCGACGCATTATTATTTACCGTAACATTTATCATAGTTAAAATTGTTTGTAGAATATCCGTCTCGGATAAAAAACTTAGATGCAGTGCATTTTTAAGATGATTGGCATTATCTCCTTCTGTACCAAAAAAAGTTAAAATAAGACTAGAAGCGATGCTAAACGGAGCGATTATAGTATTTTTTTTTGCAGGTGTAAATAATTCTTTATAAAGTCTACATGCAAAATCCGTAATTATTTCTGCGATTTTTTTATCATTTTCAGTAACAGGCTGTGAAAAACTTGTCCAAGACAGCAGACAAACGAATATTAACATCCTAGAGAGATGCATCTTGCCGCGTGCGATCTTAACTAACTGCCAATCCGATTTTTTTAACAGTTTATTTATGCCAGAAGATAATCAAGCCATCAATTGAAATTATTCATACATATTACCCGGCCTCCTACGTGACTTGAAAATTAGCCCATATTGTAAAACTGGATTCTTTATTTTTGACCACCTGCAGCAGGTTAGTACATATTTTTATTTTAGGGCAAATGTCAGCGCTGAACATTTTATGATTATTGTCTCAAACACGCACATTTAGTATACAGTCATTGTCTTCTCCGGTTTATGGATTTAATTTATCTACGCTAATTAAAAAAAGTACGCTATTTTGAATCATCACAAACATTAATTTATGTTAGCTATGTCAATAAAAATAAATATTGCAGTAGAGTGTCAAATAAAATTTATTTATCTTGTACTTTATTATTTAAAATTAAATAATTCAAAAGCAGTAGCAGAGTATTGTTTTTTCTTTGTTTGTTTAATAATCACTATAAAAAAATTTAAAAAAACTTTAAATACCACGTCAAATTACAGTTATAATTTTAAGCACATACCCACGTGTGGGTTTAAAGTTATTGAAACAATTAATATCAAAAATAATATACATATAAAGGAATGTGCTTAGATATTTTTATTTACAATATCTTCTTAAGTTAATAGTTTTGTTTAACTTTATTTATAGCAAAAAAAAATCACGAGTAATTTAAAAGATAAACTTTTAAAAATAAAAATCGTATTTGATCGGTGTAAAAGTTTTCATCCGATAACAAACTTAAAAAAAAAAATCTTACACTTGTATAAAATCATCATGATTAATAATCACTTATAACAAGAATAGAAGTTAAAATTGCTGTTAAAAAAGAAGTCCAATTGCACAAAACATTCAATTTACACTTAGTACAAAGAAGTGATCAGTGACATAAAAGCTCGTTACTTCTTGCCTCTACACCAAACTAAATGACTGAAAATTGTAAGATAAAAAAAAAGATCGCAGAGGAGAGAGAGAGAAGTTAAAAGAGAGACAAGTCGCTTGTACAAAACATCTTGATTATTCAACAAAGCATACTATTAAAAGCTAACTGTGGACTTTTTTTGATAGCCTGAGTTCAAATGCATAAATCAATTACCTATTACATTGCAGCAATATATTTCTTAAAAATGGTTAGGTTCAATGACAATTCAAATCATTTTCTCCAATCTCTTTATCTATGTAATCTATTATTAACAAACAAGTTTGGATCTAATTAATAGAGAAAATGATTATCTTTATTAATATTATAATAAAAAATGCTATTAGATTTAAAAATAACGTTTTAAAATTAGTGTTTATACTATATATAATAAAATAAAATTTGGAATTAATCTTATAAATTCAATGTAAGTTTACCCCCCCCTCCCATTAATCTTATATTAAATGGAAACATATAAACAAATATTGGCTATATCCATTTTATGGTTAAGACTGGTATTTATTTATATATTTTATATTGATATATTAAATTTTATGAAATTGTTTCCTATTTCCTTTTATTATATATAGTTATATTTGGCAAATATATATTATAATGAAGATGGCACAAAGAAGTTTGCTGTTAACTGAAAAGAGACCCTTTGATTCCTCTTTGAGATTTTAAGGAACCAAGGTGAGAAAATTCATATTTTTTTTATATATTCTGGTCTTGTAGCTGTTATTAATATATGATTATTCATATAATAAATTAACATGGTTGGACTGCTAATCAACACTCATCAATTAACATGATAAGTTTACTGATTTTTTTTTTTTATCTCTGAGTTTAAGAATCAAGAAATACCAGGATGTTTCTTTTCAGTTACCTGATAGTTCTTAACTGAAATGTTAATTGATTTTTTTTAAAGACAGGATGAATGTGTAAGTGTATCTTTTTTTAAAAAAAACAACAACAACAGATATTTACAATTATAACAGACAAAATTAAATTACAGTCTTTATTGCCGGATGATTGCAAAGTCATCATTCAGGATAGTGTTTTGCAGACAAAAGTGGAAATGCTAAAAATTCCTTATTGGGGACTTAGATTGGCATTCAATGATAACTTTTTATTTAGGTAGTTACAAGTTCGAACAACTTTAAGAAGGAAAATTACAGAAATTGAAGAAAGTGGAACATAGTTGGATTTTGTGAAGTTAGAAAAAAATGATGAAACAATTTAAAAAATGAATATTTACTTTACTATAAAGACACAAATATTGGAAACATACATGAAATTGAATTCATTATAAATAAAAAGGGGAAAAATAACCTTGTGGAGATTGATGATATATCAGACAGGGTAATAAGATTAGTTATTAAACTTAATTGAAGATACTAAATGCAAATAATTCCGATTTTTTTTATATAGATCTTCAAAATACTTTTGTTCAGACCAAACAACATTTTAAAGTTGACATTAAGACTTTAATTCTAAAATTGGTAAATGAAAGATGACAGTTCTGTGGGCAAATTTGATTATGGTGACATAAATGAGAGAGACACAGACTTAAGGAATTTGCTAAAAAAACAACAACTGCATATTATGATTTTTTCCTTTGAGAAAAATGTTAAATGAAAATGGACATGGAAAGATCCAAATGAATGTACAATAGAATTGGATTATATTTTGATTAACAAAAAATATGTATTTCAAGATTGTAATGTTCTTACTAGATACTACATGACATGATCACCATTCTTTATGCATACACAAGCTATTTTCACAGAGACTAAACTCTCCATACAGTAGCACCACTCAGTGCAAGCCAGAGTAATCAATGGATATAGAAAGATTTGGGTATAAAAGTCATTGATTACTCTGGATTGCACTGAGTGGCATTGCTGTATGGAGAATTTAGCTTCTGTGTAAATATTACATAAGAAGTGATCACCAATAGCATGATGTAAGATATGTGTTAATTCCAAATTAGTGAGATAAAAAACTATTTAAAAAGTTAATATTAACAACTGATATTCCTAGCATTCAGAAACATTCCAATGAATTTAAATTAGAATTTGCAAATCATTTTAAAATATTAACAGACTTTGAAGATAGTTCAGACTTGATTGAAATCAATTAAAAGATAACTGATATTCTATTAAGAACTGCAAGAAGTGTAGTGTAAATGGTATAAAAAGCAGCAATTTGCCAATAAATTGTCTATTGAGACAAAGCAATGTATGAAAAGAAAAGGAAAATAAAAATTTAAAAAATGATCTATTATCTAGAGTTTTGTATAATGGTAGGAAAAAGAGTTAGTAATGATATAAGAAAATATAATTGTGAATTGTCAAGGAAAGCTATAAAAGTGAATAAAAGTGTAAAATAGCATCTTTATATTAGAATAAAAAAGAGATTTCTGTAATAAAAAAAAAAAATGGAACTATTATTTAAAAGACAGATGATATCATAAAATTGTATTGAAGAATTCTATAATTAATTATTATATAGTAATAAAAAGCAAGAAAACAAAGTATCCCATACAGTTAATACGGTTTTTAAATTTCCAATCATTTAAAAAAAAAGGTGAGATATACAATTAAATCTATAAAAAAGAGGGAAATTTCAGAAAATAATGGAATTATTATTGATGTTTTAAAAAAAAAAGCAGAAAAAATAAAAAAAATTATTGGCAAAGCTATATATATACAAAATATCTAAATGAAAAGGATTACCAGTTGATTGGAAAAGTACAGTAGTAATATTGTTATTTAAGAAAAGTGATCAAGAAAAATTACAAATTACAGATCTATCAGTTTTATATAATAAATTTTTTTCCAAGATAATTACAAATTGTCTAAATAAACTTTAATTTCTAATTAAACAAAAGAACAAGCTGCATTTAAAAATAGTTTAGCACAATAAGTTATAGAAATGATTAATAAATATAAATTGCTATTATGCTTTGGATTTTTAGATTATGAAAAGGCCTTTGATCCAGTAAGCATTTCTGTGGTGATTAAAGTGTGAATCATTATGATATAAACTCTAGATACTGTCTTACTCTGAAGAATTTTTGCCAAAATGTAATAATAATGATTAGAATGCATCGTGGCGATAATAAAAAGATTAAAATTGGGAACAATGTCTGACAGGGTGATTTCATTTTTCCAAAATTTTTACAGCAGTTTTACAAGAAATATTTTGTGAATTAAAATAAAAAAAACCAAGTGATTAAAAATAAATGGAGATTATATAAGTCATTAAGATTTTGTAGATGATGTGATTGTTTTTTAAAGTAAAACATTAGAGCTTCAAAAAATGTTGCAAGAGTAACAAAGTAGGATTATGGATAATTGACATATAAACTAAAGAAATATGAATTGCATTTCTTCAGAAGGAGAAATAAAGATTTATAATCATGAATTAGAAAAAGTTATTAATTAAAAATACTTAGGTACCTTGTTAATATAGATGGGAACATATTGTATAAAATTAATCATAGAATTAAATTTGACTGGAGTGTTTTGATAGGAATAACTTAATATTAAAAGGAAATATACCTATGTGATGGAAAATAAATGTTTTAATAGATGTATTTTACTAGTTCTTATGGATCTGAGACTTGAACATTTTACTGAAAAGCAATAGAGACATTTCAAATCACTCAATAAAGTAAGGAAATATGCATGTTAAAAATAAGATCAAAAATGAAAAACATTGTAGGTATACATCTCTCTGCAACCCTAAACTCTGATCAGCATGAAGTTTTGCTAGCAATATCTCTATTCTTGACTTTGAAAGCATCTGAGTCAATAGATGTCTCTGTATTTTAACTACATGTTAAATAATTTTTAGATAGATATGAGGATTAAAACTAAATATTTTTTATCAGAAAAATAATATAGATTTATTTTCTAAGACAAGAGTTGATTACTATTATCTACACTTACAAACCTATTAAAGCTTTGACTAATTGGCTTTATTGTCTTAGTAAATATATACTTTATATGTAATTTGGAAGGTATAAATGACCTTATTGGTCTTCTTTCAACATCTGGAAGTTATGATTGACTACTTATTGGTCTGCTTTCAGAATAGGTTATATTTGCCTGATTAATAAGGTTTGTTTAAACTTTTTTGTATTATTAATCTCACACTCTTTTGTCAAGCTGCAATCTTTAGTGTCTTTATAAACATATCAGACCTTAGATAAATATGGTACCTTTATTGTTAAAGGAGATTTCCTTGACTACAAGATGAGATTGTTGATATCTTAAGGGTTGAGTGTTATCATCTAGATTTATTTTTAAATGAATAAATAATAAAAATATATTTCTTAATGTCTTTTCATGTACAAAATATCAACATATAGAAGTTAATGTGAAGATGTTTGTATAGTATTGATTGAGAATAGGCTTAAATTTGTAAATCAAAAATTTTAAATCATATTTTGTATTTCTTATAATTTATAGCTTGGTGTTGTAAAGAAATTATTTAGAATGATTCCAGAGAACAGCTATCTCAAAAACTAATTACTACCTATAATTGTGACACTAAAAAAAATCTTCAAAAATTGTGAAAATCTCATTTATGTCTCAAATATAACTATATTACCTACATTAATAATAGTAACAATTTTGTGTAGAAAATCAAAAATCATCAGTAAGAAATGCAAGAAATAAAAGAACAAATACTAAACTATAAGCACATATCATTATGGAAATGTCAAATGCTGAATGGCAAATACATAATACTAGATTTATCTCCAACCCTTAAGTATGTTAAAGTCATTTTGAAGTTTATAAACTTTTGTGAACTTTACATAGATTTCAAATAAACTTTATTTCTTATATATGCAAATATTTGACTAATATTACATATGCTTTTATTTTTATAACTTGTATGTTACAGTTTCAGGTTTGAATTAATGAGCATTTCTGTTTAGATGTTTACATTAATGATTACTGAAGTAATTAGTGAAATATTTAAATAAAATCTAGTAATTATTTGGTTTCAAAACAAGAGATAGAGAACTTTAAGAGGAGCCAAACTATGTATTGAAGCTGGAAATATAGTATATATTTCTGCTTCACCTAGTGCCTATGTCATCAGCACTAGTATGGGTTTGAAACTAATCTTGTATATTAACTGACACCACCTCATAATAGGTTATAGTATATTTATAATCAATATTATAATCTTTTATCTAATTTATATTTCATTAATTTAACTAAGCTTTTTATAATAGTTTATTTATTTTATAATATTTGTAGAAATGTATATTGTGTTTATTTTATTAAATTGGTATTGAGTAAATAATTTAATCCTAGATATCTATAAAATGTTACAAATATTTTAAATTCTTTCATTAAAGTCCATTTTTTCAATTAATCAGTTGGTAGCATTTTATATTTATGTTTTGATAAATGTACATTAAAGGATCAATTATGTAAACAATCTAATTTTTTTTTCCATATGTCATAGCATTGGCCGGTAGGTGAACCCACAACAACCATCTGCAACCAACTGCTTGCTTACAAGATGGCTGCAATGACCTCTTGGTTAACAATGCTTGACAACAATCTAATATTTGTAAGGAATATTTTGTAAATTTGTATTTACATTTTATATCGAATATCAGATTTGAAAGTCGTCATATTATTTATAAAATGTACCAAATTCCTAAAATTTTTGTGAATAAAATTTACATTTTCTTTAATCTAAATTTTAATTAAATAGTCTTTGTTAATAAGATGACTGATAAACTTAATCATGCTTGTTGCTATTTTCTTTTAATTAGCAAAATAACCCCTTGGGGCATGTTAATGTAGGATTGTAGATTTCCCTCCCAGGCAGACACTGACCACAGAGAAAGTCACCAGCAAATATCATGTAGATTGAATCCTAAAAGATAACACTGGATCAGATAAATAGTAGAAAATTTTGATAAGATGATTGAAGAACAGTTCACTTAATAGAGTATTTATAGCACATTGTGCCTAAAGAATGAGGGAGTAAAAAGATTGGCCATTTGCTTTTTGGAACTCTTTCCACCAGCTCATCACAATGCCATTCCAGTGCTCTCAACACCTATCCCAGAGACTGTACTGTGTCCAGAAAGCCTGCTAAATGATCTGATTTTATAACTGCCTGTTTCAAGCCATGGAGTGTCTACAGATTGATTCTGAAGTAACATCCAATTTGCCGCAAGCCTCTGATTCTAGCTTACATTGTTTTCTAAATCAATATTAATTTGTAATGTTTATATAACTTAATTTTAAAATGAGTCTTTTAATTTTTTCTTAAATTTAAAATTATCAATTCTTATAAAAATCTCACATTACTTTGATTCAGCAAATTTATCTTAAATTTTTGTTGATTTATTTATAATATTGACTCACTGAAACTGCCAAGTATAAAACTCAATGAGCAACTAACTTTAAACCCTCTCCCTCTTATTTTCTCTATTTAAAAATCATTACAGGAAACTTATTTCCCTTAAATTAATTAATAGAAAAAGCTGATTTAGTTTTGTACCTCTTATAGTATAAATTTATTTTAAATAATTGAAATTATTTTAAAAGTTAGGTATATGATTATCTCCAACTTAAAATTGCCTTCGTAATTATCTTATTTTAAAAGTTAGGTATATGATTATCTCCAACTTAAAATTGCCTTCGTAATTATCTTGGAGAGAATAATTTATTTTATTAAATCAGTTAAGTAAAATCTATTACAATTTCTGTAAAACAAATATCTTAAAAGAGAATCATTTTAAAGCACAACTATCATAAACATGTTCATATCACCTACTAACAACATATATTTCATACATATATATTTTCATTTGTATCAGTAAAATAGTAAAATTGTGATGTATAATTTACTATGTTATATGTTGTCAAACTTCACCAGAAGTGAGTTTGATATTCAATGCCCAGTCTGTCTATGTTAGTTAAAAGACAGACTGATTTTGTAATCTTTGATGATGAACTATTTGATAATTCACTAATAAATGAAATATTTGGAAAGTGTGGAAAACAATTTATATTTTAGTTTTAATCCTTGTCTTTCCTTTTATATTATATTTTATGATCCATTCATTAATGGCCTAAGGTTTCTGTGGACATTTTATTATGTCAGAGAGCCAATTATTTTAATCCGGAATCAATTTATTATGATCGTGAGTGATACATTATCTATATGTGTATATGCCTAAGGCATTATGTATTTTATAGTTACAACCATTTTTTTATTATTATTGTTCTTGCTTTGCTAATTACCTCTTAGGACCTTTGGAATTTTAAATATGACCAGTCCAATCTTTTACTTTCCCTCAAAGTAGATGTATTTCCTACTAAGGGACCCTTTTTCAGGCATTGACATTAAAATGTGTATGGGAAGTCCAGCACATCAAATATTATTATTATTATTATTCTGAGACATGTTTTGGCTGGAGAGCCAGCATTTCTTATCATCTACCTGTATATATCAGGGATTTCTTTTAGCAAAGCCACCTAGAGATTCGTAACAGATCTCATTTATTTTTTTGTTGTAATCTATAATATAGTACCTTTATCATTATATATTTATATCTTTATTTAGCAAACCTGAAATGCTCTCTGCCGTGATGGCACATCTTTCACCAAACAATCTGACTATATAATTGTCATTTATTTATTTAAGAACTATTTTGCTTTCCACACTCATTATAGACAATTGATTTAAATATAATAGTGTTTTAAATACACATCACTCATATCTTGTTATTTATATATAAAATAGATTTATTTGTAATCTCTTAAAGAGGGCTAATAATATTTTATTGCTGATTGGTTCTTGGCAGACCAATTAACAAATTTTTACTTTGTTATCAAATGCCTTGCATTTAGCCGCATCAAAATGAATTCAAGAAGCATAATAACCTAGTTGTATAAACAAAACTCAATTTATTTTGTATAACAATAACTCAATTTTTTAATAAATTCCTGTAATATTATTATTTTAAATTAGCTTAGTTTGTCATCATTCCGAATCTCTAATATTAATTACCCTAGTTATTTATAATATTTCTTTGATTTAAATTCACTTTTTTGTAATGTTACCATAAAGAATTATAATTGTTATGGTTCAAACCATTAGTAATTGATATCAAATCACATCTGTACCATTCTGCAATTGTCAGAATTCACTAAATCATTAATTTCTTATATAAACCCTTTATTATTTTGAGTCTCTTTGTGAACCATGACCTCCAGCTGGGATGGAATAAAACCAAGGTCTGCTAATGTTATCACAAACATTATCCATTAGTCAGAGAGGCAATAGTTTAGGCAAATAGGTTAGGATTCACCATTCCCCTGACATCTGTATCTTGTGTATGGTTGGATTCAAGGTACTTTTGCTTGGATTATTGGTCTTGTTGAATGAATACATGATTTTGACTCGCACAGTATGTATTCATTTTTCTTCCCCTGTAAATGAATTAAATGTTTGACAATAGTCAAAACTTTTCAGCTTGTAAAAATCACTCATCATAATGGAATTTCTATAGTTTTACAGTATCAAATAATGCTTCTAATAAAATACTCAAAATCAATGATATAATCTTTAAGAATAGAATTAATAAGAATGGGTATTTAGGTAATTCTATGAAGGAACTTAAAATAAATTGAATATATTAAATGAGATTTCAGCAAATTTTGAAGATATTTTTCTTTTAGTATCACAATCAGTATTTAAATAGATATTAATTAGCTTATGGTTTAGCGACTCTCTGAAACCATTCTAAATAATTTCATTACAATACTAAAATATAAATAATATATTGTAAGAAATACAAAATGTGATTTAAAATTTTTGATTTACAAATTCAAGCCTATTATCAATTAATACTATACATATACATCTTTATATTAGTTTCAATATATTACCAACATATTCTTACACTAATCTTCTATTATTTTATTCTAAAACAAACAATCAATTCACAATTAGTGCAGAGAGATGGCTCTAAAGTACAGAGAAGAAAGAAAGAATCATTTGTAGCAGAAATAATACTTAGACTATTCCACTATCAACTAACTGTAGAATTTTTAATAATTTGAGTTCAATATCTAATCTATAGTCTAGAATTTTTATAGTAAATTAAATAAATGAAGAGATTGAAAAATATGATTTGAAGTAGCATAGGATCAGGCTATTTTTAAAAGGTGTGTTACTATATGAGTAGATTCTATAATGAAATAAATTAAGACATTTAACTCACATAAAAGCTGTGTAGATTCTATAATGAAATATAATAAAACATTTAAAACCCCATATAATGTAAAAGCTCTCTCTCCCCCATCTATTTTCACTAATAAGCCTAGTCTGATAAATAGGATAGATGATAATCTTTATTAATATTATGGCATAATAAGAAAATATTATAAGATTAAAAAATTAACATACTGCTCATATAATAAAATGAAACTGCAATAAATCTTATAAAATGTAATACAAGATTTACACTCCAGTTTAATTTTATATTAAATTTAAATATATAAACAAATATGAGTTATACCCAGTTTATAGTTATAGCTAGTATTTATTAAATTCCAAGTGCATGGAATGCTAAAATAAGAAAAGCTTCAATGTAGACATATCTTAAATTGAGCTAAGCACTTTTGCTGTCTTGGTTATGATGTCATATTACAAATTTAATACAAGTATATTAAATTTTATGACATGCACAATGTTAATAATAATAATTGAAAGATACAATTAATAGTTTTTGTTGTTCTTGGATATACACTGATATACCACTATATGTCCCATGGAAATTAATTACAAACTGTTATCATCATCCTATTTAAAAGCATAATAAAAATTTGATTCATCCATCACAATGTAAATTGATAACATTACCAGAACCTTCCACTATAATACATAGTTTGATTATTCATGATCTTAATAACGTAATAATGCTGATATTGTTACTCATTCATCTGGAGTGGTTATCAAATCAGCTTTTATTTATTTTGAGATAAGACTGCTTAGGTGTTTTCTGGTACAATCTTTTGAATTAAAAATACTGATTCTTTTTTATTTCTAATATTAACTTTCATGTGTTAAAATAATTATGGTTTTACACAATTTGGAAGCATTTTTAACTCTTTTCTGAGCACTAGATTACCCACCATTACATATATAAGTAAAGAGTACATAGTCAATCAGGTTGAAAATTGAACAAAGATTGAATATGAGTAATGCATATTTTTTAATGAAATAATTAATTATGAAAATGACAGAGAAATTTTAAGCATATAAAACTCATGTTGCATTCCTGTGCAAATGTATTAAATCTTTTTTATAAAGTGAATATATCTCCAAATATACAATAAACTCTTGCAGAAGTTGCCTGTTTGCATATATCACTAATGGATTTAATGCCTCTTTTCCCATCCCCATAATCTCTTTGAAGATATATGCACACACTACACAAAATCATTTGCTAATTATATATAATGAGGTTATGAGAAATCTTTTTTTAAATAAATTCTATACTGTCTAATATTTCATTTAAAAAAAATTATATAAAAAATGTTTTACAAATGAAAATGAAAGTATAAAATCTTATAATAAAGAAGAAAAAAATCAAAAGTTTACAAATCAATTTGTATAACTTAATACAAACCATGAAAAAAAATTAAACTAGTCAAGCGTTGTTAGCCGAGATGTTATCGCAGCTGCTTTGCAAGCAAGTAGTTGGTTGCAGAGGGTTGTGGGTTCGCGTCCCGGCCGATGCTATGACATATGAGGAAAAAAAAATTAAAACTAAGCAAAGCTATGTAAAACGTTCATTTGTAAGGGAAAACTTTTAAAATGGGAAAACGAACTTGTCAAAAGAATGTTTCTTTATATTCAACCATGCATGATTAACTTAAAAGAAACTGATAATAAATAGAGAAGTTAGTATTTTTTAAATGTTTTCTCTTACAAGTGTTACTTTTTCCACAGGTGTAATTCTATACTTATAGATTTTCTGTATTTTATTCTTTAGAGATTTAATTATTTTTTCATTATATCTGTTTGTTTACTTTTAATTTTCCACAATGTTTTGGACATGTTATTGACTCATGGATACATTTTATCATAGGATGGATAAAAGATATATCATAAAACATTTTCAGGCTCTATACTCTCTAATCCACCAACGATTATATTTCTAGGTAGTGACAATGACTCAATTAAGATTGGCAACTAGCAAATCATTTTATAATTCATAGCGGTGATGAATACTTTTTCTCATAGTTGTATCTAAAAATAATAATGATAATTTAGTTTTTCAATACTAGTTTTAGTTCTGGTTCACAATCATTTAACGTTAACTTTTTTTTTATTGCAATGACTCCTGTTAATTTTTAATGATTGTTACGTATTTGATATCATCAAACACTGGTGACTAGTGACTGTATTTCATTTTTAACTGATTCAATTTTAACTGCATCTGGTCTGCAACTAAATGCAAGTATTTACTGGAACTATCTGTAACTCAAACAGAATTAAAGAGAACTAAATAGTGTTTATTCCCAATTCTCTCAAATGACAATTTTTGTTTACCTAAAATTGAAAGCAATGCTACTTATTGTTTGAAAAACATGCTGAATAGATGATGTGTTTTTTTTTTCAATCAGATTAATAAATTAAAAAATAATTTAATTATACTGTAATTACATTTTTCTTTTTCTATTTTTGAACAATGGTTTCAGTTTGTAAAAATTGAAGTTTAAGGACTTAAAACATAAAATAACCTTTACATAATTATTAAAATATAGAAAAATAAATTATTTTACAAACAAATATAAATTTAATAAACAATTTTGAATCTATACATTAATTCCAATAATATTTAATTATATGAAAAGGTATTTAAAATACTTATGAATTTTCACTTCATTGTAACTAACTCGTAATGAAAAATCCAAAGCGTACATAATTCTTTGTTGTATAGTACTAAATATTAATTTTAATGAATATTGCCCTACAAAACTTTAAATATCTCTCACTCAGCTTATTTACTGAAACCAATTTGACTTAAATTTGCAAACCTATAGGTCAAAATTTTCTTATATATTGAAACGGTATTCTTTATCAATCATATCATTTCACCTACTATGTTCCATAGTAGTATACTTTTCCCAGTTTAAACCCCCAAGTTGGTGTATATTAATTAAAAGAGGTTAATAAAAAGGTATAATAACATGTTTATAAAGGTGTATTTCAGAGATGAACCAACTACCTTAATAAAAGGTATATAGTAATGTATTTGCATATAACTTATAAATGTATCTTGCAAATAATATAAATAATTTCTATAAATAAGGCAAACATAATTTTAAAGTTTAAAGTAATAAAGTTAAACATTACCTGGTATGTGAAAGTTCACACATACTTATATATGAAAGAAGCTTGCAAAGTTATAGATTTCAAACTTTGTTATTTTTTTTTATTTTTTTTTATTTAGTTCTCAAATCTCTTACACTAATTAGCTCTCTTTGCCTAAAAATTATAGTTTCTAAATTGACTAACTCACATATATAATAAAATGTTTACCAGGTTAAAATCTGTTTTAGTAAAATAATTTTATTTCTTGGAAATTAGCTGACCACATCTGGGTTTTAGAATCTGTAAAAGCAAGAGTAGACTTAAAAGATATTAAATTTATTTTTGTGACAAAGAGAAAGCTAGATAGCTGATGCTATTTTTCTCCATTACTTGTTTTTTAAATTACAGAAATAATGATTTTATTTGTAAAGCTTATAGCACATATGTAAAATAAAGATTAAAAAATTTGTCTCAACTTAAAAACAAACTGTGACACTTTCAGAGGGGGGGTGTTCTTATAAAAAAAACCCGATTGTAATTAAATTAGGTTGAACAATAGGTAATTTTAACTTATCAGGCTATCGGGAACTATGCCTGCTTTTGTAATGAAAAGCAAAGATTAGAACAGCGATCTGTTGCTGTCTGCTCTTGTGGGAGATGAATCATTGGTGATGGAAGAAATTTGAACTAGCAACCTGCTCGGAAAGTAAAGATGAACAGACCAGACTAGTAGAGAAGTGCCTCACACTATGGAAAGATGCCTTAGCAGAAAAGATCGGTAAAATAATCCGCAGAGCTCTGTAATAATTTCTCGTTATTAATTACTTAAATAATTCTAAGCTAGCTATGTATAAATGTGCACAAACTTATTACTTAAACTTTTTCTAGGGAATAAATTCTGTCATTAAGCTAAATTGTATCTAATTTCCTAAAGTAATGTAAGAATAACTAACTACTCTGTAAAACTTGCCTAACTCTTTTAAAGTAAAAGAACTTAATAATGTAACTTTTGTTAAATTTAAATTGTACTCTAAATATCTTTCTATCTGCAGTTATGCCTTATTATAATTTTTTATATTTGTTAGGAACTTATGCTATGACTTATTCAGAGGAGAGATTGATACTCATATCCTGTAGAGGGGGGTTGAGAGAGATGATTAGAGGCTCTCTATAGATAATTTATCGGCATTAAAGCCCACACACATGCAATATCCAATCTGAAACCTATTATATGAATATTTAATAGCTATTATGTATTATCTGAGTAAAAGTAGGCTTGCTCGTACTAATAAAATATTTAGTTAACTAACACAAGATTGATATTCTAAAGCATATTTAAACTACTAAAGACATAAGTTCTTAATTATGCTTTATTCCTCCCTAGAATTTATAGTATGAACTATAAAGATTAATTACAAGCTAGATCACTTAATTAACCCCCTTTTTAGCATGTTCGAGTATGCTAACTTATGGACTGGTATATAATGGTTTAGTGGAAAGAAATTATAGATTGAGCATATTTTAGATTTAATAGTGATCGATGATCATTAGTGTGGTGCATATGCATCTTGTTATATACATATATGTAGTTTTTATGGGGATTTGATATAAGGTCATTCCATATTTGTTGCTGATAGCTTTCCTTAGAACAAGAACATGAGGATCCAGATTGTTCATGTTTCAATCTTGTTATATATATATATATCGACTTTCATTCAAAAATGAACCTTATCAAGATATTATAACAATTGAAAAAAATTCACGTCATTTACATATCATATACAGGTCAAACTTAACAATAAAGATGTTTTTATATTTTCCAATTTTTATTTAATGACCATTTTCCACCTAACTTTACAGACCCTTGTACTAAATTCATACATTTTTCTTTATTTTCATGTATATACAATGTTTCATATACTTTTCTTTCTTTATAATTTTTACAATATTTGATGACTTCAATACTTTCTTGATAAGGTTCATTTTTGAATGAAAGTCGATTAGATATTAATAAATTTATTATTTATATATTTTAAGTATTTAGTTGTCTATAAATTGAATATATTTCATTTTAAAGAATAGTATATTAGAAAGACAACATAATGGTTTTGTAATGCCATCATTGTGATATATATATATATATATATATATATATATATATATTGTACCAATATTGAATATTGGCACATATAATTTTATCTAAAAAAATTATTAAAATAATTTTTCGTAAAAGAAAAAACATAAAATTAAATGTTGAAGAGTTTATTACAGTTTATTTTCGAAAAAGATAAGAATCAAATAGTTTTCTATCATTAGTTTTTGAAATAAAAGCTGCAATTAATTAATCAGAAGGGGAGAGGGGTGTTTCATTAGAAAAAGTCAAACTAAAAGTTTTATAAAGGGAAGTAAATAGTTTTTCTTATTAGTATTCGTAAAATATAAATAATTTAAAGTTTAAAAAATACAAATCTCTTTTCATTCGAATTAAAGAAAAAATAATCTTAAAACTAGTAATATATGTGCATATATATGTGCGATTGTCAATAATAGAATAAATGTATGTGTAATAAATGTTATTATAAATAAATGAAAGTTAAAGAAGATTATCATTAAAAAACACGGCAATGGCTATTAATCAAAAATATAAAACAACACTTCTGCATGGCTATTACTAATTAAACAATCTTCCAAAACACATTGTCAAAGGATTATCAATGAAATTTTGACATTAGATATTGCCAGAGGATATCAAAAAGAAAAACACTTCGCAGGTATAAATAGTAAAATTTTATCGGATAATCAGTTGAGTTCGGAAATTAATTGAGTTAGTTAAGTCAAGAGAAGACGATCAGTTGAGTTAATTGTATCCAGAAACAAAATGCAGTGCTGAGGAGTTTTGGGAAATACACACCTTTCCACAGCCTGATGTCCGATAAAAACAGCAAGATCTGCCCGTGAAATTATGTCAGCTTAACAACTTGGAAATCTCCATCAATATCTTATTGTCTCCAATAATAATAATCATGAAGAATAATGAATCTCATCAAGGAAACATCCCAGCCAGCTGGAAGTATTCATACTGGAGATATTCTCACCTAAAGCAGTAACCAAAGAAAACGAAGTTCTACATCCCCATACAAAATCCTAGGTAAAACATTTGCTTATTTTTGTATTTCTATAATAGCCATTGCATTGCATTAATTTGTAAAGCCTCCAGAGTTGAACTCTATAATCATGCATAAAATGAACTATTGATGTGGTGTTTGTGAATGTATATGATTTTATAAACTTCAAACATTATTTATGCCTTTTCATAAGATATATATTATAGTGTATTAATTTAAAATGTGCGTGTGTTATATTAGTTAAAAAATTATAAAGATGTTTAAATTTAGTAAATTAATGCTAGTTAATAAATTGTCTTAAAACTTAAACTTTATTTGTCGGTCAATTCTTTTTATCAATTCCTTCTACCAATTCTTTTTATCAATACTTTTACAAATCTTTATCAATTCTTTTCACCACTAATTATGTATAATCTATTAGTGATTACAAACAACTGAGCTAGTTGTGGATATTTAGGCATTGAGTTAGTGGCCATTGCTCAAAGCGCGTTATTTATTCATTCTTGGATAATTAACTGGGGCCCATGTTTATACACAAACAAAAAAGTGCTTTGAACGTGGTGTTGAACTCAACAGCTGAGAAGAAGCTATGTCCTGGAAATGTAATGCTAGTTATATATTTTATAGCTATCGTTTGGGCATACATACTCTCTGAATATGTTCTTCTCTGCCTAAGAGGCCGGTGTTTCGATAGACACATATTCGAAAGCAATACAATATATATATATATATTGTAACTGGACCACCACACAACCCTTTTATTACCTTGGTTGTAACAATTTCCCGATGAGCATGTTGCAGGAAGGAACTATCAATTGGCATTCCCCAATGCAGATGTTAACCCCCCCTACAACAATATTTCCTGCTCATCAGAGGATATAGCACCATAGAGACTGGAAGCATATAGACATTTATAAGTTTGGTTTTCCAAATGGCACTCCTAAAGTTCCATCTCACTACAACCTGACTTACCTAGGTCTAGTTATGCCAGACATAGCTCAGGAGGCATGAGATTTTCATGAACAAGTACAATGAATGATGAGTGATGCAATAAAAACAAAATAGAATTGAACAACTGGATAACTAAAATTAATTTTAAGTAACAATAATTTTATTTAATAACAGGTTTAAATAAATGTCCATCAAGAAAAATATTTCATTGACAATCCCTGTATCTCTTAGGCCTACTTCCAATAACATTTTAGATGGCTTAGAAAATGTAATATGTTGAGAGTATAATAAAGTCCTTTTCTCAAAGGTTCTTCAACAGTCTATATCTTTAATCATTTAATTAGTTCACAGAGATGAGTGTGATATATTAAAACAACAGAGAGAATAATGAAGACAACTAATACCACTTAATTCAGAGTTTCACTTAATTGTGATTTGTATTATTTTAGGTAGTAGTCACATGTAATGTGGTTTAATTAATCTTGTATGAAGATATCATTTGCAGATATAATAATGAAGATAACTGCTAGAATTGTATTTAATTCAGAGTTTCACTTAATTTATGGTCCATTGTGCATCTTGGTATGTATCCAATAATAGGGCAATATGAATTAAAGAATGCAAGTTCTTTAACCATTTTTATTTACATTTTATGTCTAATTCAAGAGTTCCAGTTAACTTTAAATTAGTTAAAGTATAATACATATATTTTTATTCATGGTTATCCAATCCAGGTTTGAATCCATGCTATATGCACATCCTAGGTTCATTGGTTTGGTATTCTTATTTCTCAATTCGTATTTATAACATGTTTTAATTCTGTGATTATATTACCTTTTTTCAGAGTTTTCAAATAATAGATAAAATCTTTAATAAAAAATGATTTTCTTATATAATTAATAGGCAGGTGATCATTTGTAATTTTATTTGGTTACTCTAATATCTAGCATAAATATTGATGTTTGTTTTGGCACAGATGTATATTTCTTCATATAAGTTGATCAGCAGCTGCATTTATTTATTTGCCAGTTAGAGTTATATGTAATAGCTCAGTATTTCTGACTCTTCTAGGTATATTTATTTGTAAATCAATAATATCAATCATTATAAGTATTCCTTTTTTTAGTTTATTTTAATTCAAATGTATCTGTAGATGAGAAGTCAATCCTTATTAAAAATGCAATTTGATTATAGGTATTTTTGTATTATATAATTTATCTTTAATAAAACGTATTTCCATAGCTAAATTTGTTCATAATTTTCTTTTTCTTTTTTAAGAAAGATGTTTTGTTTTATCTTTTATAAACACATATAAATATTAAAAAAAATATAAAATCATTACCAGAATTCATTTTTTACTTTATTTTAATTCAAATGTATCTGTAGATGAGAAGTCAATCCTTATTTTAATGTCTTTTGATTATAGATATTTTTAATATTTATCATTTACAATTTATTATTAACAGAACATATTTTTATACAGCTATTTGTATTAATAATTCTTTTTTTATATATATATTTATAATAAAGACATTTTGTTTGTCTTTTATAAACCCATATAAGTATTAAATATTTATAAATTGTTACCTTCCTTATATCCAGTTTGTCCCTTCAAAAAGGGGTCATTTTATTTAAGCTGAATGGCATTATTCCCTTTCATGATGATCATCCAGGCAAATCTTGGAAAAACATGGCATGAGATGGAGAGAAAAAGCTGTTACCATTAGCCTTCCATCATTATGTTTTCCTTAATAATGTTTTCTTTTTCCATTATTAACAGTGGTTGTAATAGTTATATTCCAAGGTGACAAAAGTCAGAGTTGAGTAACACTTAAATAAGAATTTTAATTTTTTAATTCTTCACTTTTCTTACTATCTTTTTCAAAAAATCTTTCGAAAAAATCTTCTTTAAATATACACTTTAAAAATACAATCTAATCTGCCTCTGAACTTGCAACTTGACTATATATATTCTGATTCTGGATTGATTCAACAGTTCAGACTATGTATTCTAGTCATCCCACAGCTCTCATTTAAGTCCGATTGCCTTTCTCTTCATAATGATTGGATATTCTACTTTTTTAGTGGAATAGATAAGAAAGCATGAATATTAAGCCATGTTTTTCAATTTATTAAGACTGCCTCAAGCTGTTATCACACTTTATTCAAAAACATCATTCCAAAAATTAAAAATGTAATCTTTTTAATAAATGCCAGCTTTTATTTACATCGTAATTTGAAACTATAAAATCAATAATGATTTTCTTTTAACTATAAACTTTTTGCTTTATTTTTTTTTTTAATTTGATCAAATCATGCTATTCTTTTTTAAATGGATGGGAGGGGGGATCTTTTGAATATATATACGTGGAACAGTATATCTGTTTCAATATATATATATATATATATCTTTGTTTATGGGGATTTGGTATAAGACCATTCTATATTTGTTTTCTGATCACTTTCCTTAGAACTGAAACCCAAGGGTCCAGACTGTTCATGTTTCCAGCAAATCAGACCTCCAGAACAAAATGTTTTCTTCTCATAGCAAGTCATACGGTCCACGGGAACTGATCATTGAGTTGATAGATCCCATGAGGAAACACACATTTAAGATGCCATTTTATTTTGGCTAATATAGCACCATTGTATCAGAAACTTTGCTATAACAGATCCCAGTTTATTCCACCATTAATATTAATAAATTCAACTTTGATGTGAATGCATGATCTAGTTATGTAATAATAATCTTATAAATAGCTAATTTAGGCTAACTTTGAGGTACCTAGAGTGATTATAATTATTAATTGTCTCTCTAGTGAGTTAACTCACTGCAAACTTTATATGCATCTCATAGCATGAATTAGGCATAACTTAAACCGTAGATTATAATGTAATAAAGTTGTTAATGGAATAAGTTCTGATTTAATTGTGCCGTGCATAAGATAAAATCCTGTAACTCACTTGCTCATCTAATTGTAACACCTGTGGTGAATTTCAATGCCCAGAAGGATAGCTGTCTTAATAATTGATTTGTTTTATTAAAAGATATAAAATATAATATTGTTTAACTTCATAGTTCATTCAATCCATTCGAATCATATTAATTTTAGTTAATATTCAAATGAATTATATAACTATGCATTGTCACTCTGGGTGGATTTTCAAATTATTAAATATCTTATGAGCCATATATGTGTGTGTTAGTTGAGTCATTGTTATAAGAGTGAATTTATCCCAGAGTTTCATGTTTTACCCTTTGCTACTGCTAGCATGCGAATTAAGAAACATTGAGTGTAGCCTCATATATGTCATTCATAGGGTAGTAAGTCATGGAGTGTTGGTGGAGAATCTGATGTGCAATCTGATTCAAGGTCTCAACCCCTCATCTAGATCAGCTTTGAGGAATTTGCCAAGAATCTGGATTTTGTTGCATGAATATATAAATATGATCGTTAAAATATTAATGCTTTTTTGATATATTTACACATATCTTTTTAAACATCATATATATATATATATTCATAGTGCAAATTTAATTTTGTAATAATATATCTTATTACTTAGATTATTGTACCAAGTTAATAATAATTTTTAATGTATATACACATCATAATCTTTTACTTTTTTAAATTTTTATTTAATGCATGATTTTTTTATTTATTTAAAGTAATATTCTTTATTAAACACAAATGATATTTACATAATTACAAAGGTTATATTAAGTTTGTCTAACAACATTTCTTCAAAACTGTCATAATACTAAAGGCATTTTTCTCATTACCTCATACTTTTTTTTTTACCTTACTAATACATTCTTAGACTGGAAATGGGTTTTCCTACCATATTTCACATGTGGACGGAGCAGTTCCTCCCCACACCGATTCAATAGCATTCCTAGGCCAATATTTTAAACATACATTAAACTGATTAAAGTAATCATTCCAATCTCTATCTAGCTTTTTCAGCCAGTTGAATTTTTTAATGTCAAAAACCAAAGAGCATCTAGTTACCCATATTGTTTTCAATGAATGGATTATAATATTTGCATTATGTGGATTGAAACGAATCACATATTTTTTAACAGGTCTTTTAGATTAATTCTTGGCCTATGAATTCCTCTAGCAGGTGCGTAAATATTTCACTGCTCTTCTTGCAAAAAATACACATTTCATCCAAACCCATTCCCAGTCTCTATTTCCTTTAATTAATAGTTCAAATAATATTACCATCATAATATATATATATATATGGTATTAAATTAATGTAACATATTGTAATGAAACAAAGGACAACTAATAATATATTGTAATGGTAGCTTGTTATAGGATATGTGCTGATCATGTCTCCATATGAGCTATCATTTTATGTAATGATAGTATGCATATATATAATATACATAGATATATATATACTTAATATTGCTAGTTATACAAATTTATTACCAATAGAAAATCTACTTATATTGAACAATATCTTTTAATATCTTCAGCATTACAGAGAATAACTATAAATAAGACAAAAAATGATGGTTTTCCCATTTACTATTTAAGACTTTTTAAACAGTCTACAATTGTTGCATTAATAATAGAAGCTATTTTTTAAATAAGCCAAGAATAATGCAATAGCATATGTGATAAACTTTCAAATAATAATTTTAATAATCTTATAAATAATTAAATGTTAACTGCATTTCTATTTTTTTTTCCTCATGTGTTATAGTATCAGCCGGGAAGCGAACCCGCTAACCCCGGACAACTGCTTGTAAAGCAGCTGTGACCTTTCGACCACCAATGCTTGACAACTGCATTTCTATTTGTAATGAATTTGTCTGACTAGCACAATATACATGGAATATATTTGTTATATTTGGAAATATTTATTAAGTTATTAAAATCATAATGTTATCATATCCATTGCACTATTCTTGACTTTTTCAAAAATTTGCTTTTATTATTTCAATGTAATAATTGCTGTCTATTTTCAAATCTTAGATAAAAAGAAAGTGATATCTCTTTTCATTTGTTTGTAGTTATTCTCTGCAATTCTAGTATATATATATAAAATAAGATTTAAAAAGGCCATAAAATTATATATTTTATATTTATTTAAATATATATATAAGTTTAAGTTAAAAGATGAGAAGCAAACTTATTTTTTTAAAACAATTTTTTTTTTTGTAAATACTCTTAGATCAATTCTATATGTAGACATTTTTGAATAGAAGTAAACATTAGCCAACATGCTTTTTGGGATAAAATAAAAAATAAATTATTTTAATGGAAATCAATGCTCTGAGTCTGAAAATCATGTCTATTTATATTGCAATTTTGTTTTTTAGCATCTACAGCCGAGATGTAATGGTGAGAGATGTTTTCACACATTTCTCTTTATAATATAGTAAGTTGTAATTGATTATGTGCATTTGATTATTTAGTGTGTGTTGCAGTTATATTAATTATTATATTGTAGTTGACTTTTGCCTAATAACATTTATTACAAATTCTCTTCAAGTATGCAATCAGCTGAGGGTGATTGAAGTTTGGAAATAGATAAAAGGCCAGATGCTTCTCTCAAACTACTTATAGAAACAAAATTGTTTTGGACACTTGCCCTATCTTATTTGATTGGAAATATTGGACTGACTTTTTTTTTTCAAGATTTCCTATCAGTTGTGTTTAAGACATGACTTGTGTGTGATTGTGAATATAAAAAAGCATATTTTAATCTTTACTCATGAAATGTTTATTATAAATATTTTTAGAATAGCAGTGTTGGGGTATCAGGAGGGCACAGAAGGCAGTGTCTATAAAGTCTTTCCAAGAATACTCAAGAACCTAAAGAACAAACAAATTCTGTAAGAAAGGTAAAAGTTGACTGAGAAATTCTAACATACATTTCCAAGGAATTTTATATGAGTAAGCTTCTAACTCATGTATTTTTTACATTGCTTGTTAAGTTGTTTACCTCTTGTGTTATTTCTCTCTTCTCTGAATATATAATTTTATAATCAAAAAGTGAAACTTAAGGATGAAAAGAAAAATTGTTTTAAATGCCAAAATAATAATCATACCTGTAGAAAGAAGCTCTTCATGATATCTCAGGTCCTTAATATCCTTTCCTTAATATCCTCTTTAAACAACATTTTCAAGCATATTCAGTATATGTTTCACCACAGACATGGCAATTTTATAATTTCTTGAATGTATTCATTTTTTGCTCTATTAAAAAGTCACTTTTCTGTGTGTGTGTGTGTGCATATATATATATATATATATGATCAAAGAATTCTTTTCTTAAATATTAATGATTATATTTTTAATAAAACTGTATTGATAACCCTGTAATTTTATTTCAAGTAGGACTATTAATTTATATGTTACTGGAACCACTGGTTTAAGATTCACAATTACTGATTCTGTTTCACTGGCTTAAATATAAGTAAAAGCAATATGGTAACCATCTTTTTGTTTGCAAAGCAGTTTTATTTATGTTAATGTAGGAAAAAATAAGATTGCATAAACATTTATATGTAATATATCCATTTCTATCAATTAAGTTATCGTAAATTGAAACAAAACAACATTTTGCATTATTGCCAATTAATCAGATATGATATTGCCAAACAAATGCATTTTTAAATTCAGCACAATAAAATTAATAAAAGCCATTTATTTCAGTTTTACTGCAGAAAAAAAGTTTTTATTTTCAGGCTAATGAAATTGATAAATGAACCAATTGAGAAATTTGAACAAAAAACTATTATGGAAAATGTTTATATAAAAATAAACATATTTTTTAAAAACACCAACTTATATAAAGAACAAAGACATATATAAAATTGAGTTAGAAAGTTGCACAGTTTCAGAATTAATAATGTGTTCTCCAGCTATCCTACATCTTTCAATAGACTTTTATATTATAACTATGATCAGCTAAAAGTCAGAAGACACTTTGAACCAATTGCCCATGAATTTGTGAAAGAATAGTTATTACCATGATTATGTTTCTTCCAAGGATTTAAGCTTTTACTTTCTTTGAAAGGTATCAGTTATGCCAGCACATAATTCTAGAATATACATATATATAGTTTTGAATATTAAGCAAACAAAATTTACAATATTCCATAGACTATATTACTAGAAATGTTGATTTTAAGCAGATAAAATTGTCTAAATAATAGTTATCACTTAAAGGTTATTTACATCTGTTAATTCACTTATTTCAAAATAAATATTTAACTTCTTAGATGTGTAATATTTTTTATGTTTTTTTTGTATATATATTAAATATATTTGTGAAATGAACATATGTATACATACAGATTAATATAATAATTCTTTTTTTAAGTTAGTTTATTAATTGTTAATTTAACAAATTTTTTGAACTTTCAATCTGTATATGTAAATATACAAGTTAAAGTATACTGTTACAAGAATTATTTTGAGAGATTTTAAACAATTATGCTTTTCATTCTTGAAGAAATTAACAAAAGAAAAAAAAAGGCTTTATCATAATTAAACTGGTCATCTGAATTTTCAAAATTATTTACTTAATATAATGACTACTAGTATTAATATTTGAATATAGTAATTACATTTTATGAAATATGTTAATTATATTTCTAATAAATATGTGTATTGTTAAAGGTTAATATTCTTAATGGATTTTCTTGTTAATTTATTAAGCTGTGCAATCTATCTTCCTGTCTGAGAGTCTTTATGTTTCTCCAAGTGAATTCAATCAGTTATGAAAATGAATAAAGTATTCAAATAGGTCTTGTATACTGGTGTTTTCTTTAGATTAATCAAAAAGTGATGGATATCATGTTATACTTCTGATTAAGGACATATAAAATTACATGATTACTATTATCATGTGTATATAGTGGGATCAAACACATCAAAAAATATATTTATTATTTAATCATGATAATTTAATTATATAACTAATGTATTCTTCTTGCTGTATTTTTATATTGGACTATTTATGGAACTATTAACTTTCTGTATAAAAACAACCTACTTTCAATATAACACAGAGTTCTTCCAACAAAATCAAGGAATGGCTATGGGCTCACCATTGTCTCCCCTGATTAGCAATATTTATATGGAAGAACTTGAAACCACAGCCATAAAAACTACTCCTTATCCACCTAAAGTTTGGCTTCGCTATGTGGATGATACATTTGTTGTATGGCCACATGGTGAAGCATTGCTACAAACTTTCTGGACACACATCAACAACATATCCCCTTCAATTAAATTTACAATAGAACCAGAACAAAAACAAAAATTGGCATTCTTAGATGTTCTTGTAACAAGACTCCCTCATGGCAAAATCAAAACTACAGTTTACCGAAAACCTACACATACAGGAAAATACCTAGCCTATACATCTAATCACACCAGAAACACAAAACATGGAGTTATACTATCACTGTGGAACAGAGCAAAAGAAGTTTGTTCAGAAACTGGTGATTTGGAAAAAGAAAAGATCTATATAGAACAAACTCTTAAGAAAAATGGTTATCCATCAGCTGTTATTAAGAAAACATTAAACAGACAACAAAAAGAACCATCAAGAGAAAAGACAATCATTGGTACTGTAGTGTATCCATACATTCCAAAAATAGCAGACAAATTAAGGAAAATCTGCAATCAGTATAACATCAGAACAGCTTTTCAGAGCCATACCACACTACGAGGAATTCTAACATCTACAAAGCCTAAACTTGAAATGCTGCAAAGAAAAAACTGCATCTATGAAATACCATGTGAATGTGGAAGAACATATATTGGTGAGACCAGCCGTCCCATTCAAAAGCGCTTGCAAGAACATAAACTAATGATTAGAAGAGAGAAAACAGATGTGTCTAAGGTAGCAGACCATGTATGGACCAATGAACATACGTTCAATTGGGAAAATACAAAAATATTGGATAAAGAAGAAAAGGTACAAAGAAGAAAATTTAAAGAAGCTGCTCACATGACAATGGCAAAAAATCCCATAAGCCAACCTAGTGTGACTATACATAATGTATGGAAATCACTAATCAACTTTGCTCTGAGGAAAAAGTGGAGAAATCAGGAGGAACCTCATAGATAAGTATATGAAATTACTACATACTGTTGCCTTTGGCAGGATGGCTCAGTTGGTTAGAGCGTTACCTTAAATTTCAATAATCAAGAATCTAAGGACCCAGGTTCGAATCCCATGCTAGTACTGTCACTGGTCAGGCCAGCAACACCTGAAGAAGAGGGGAGAAAAATACCTCTCGAAACGTTGTGCATATACTAACCTGTTTGCTGTGATATTACTAACAGTTAGTGCATATACTAACCTGTTTGCTGTGATATTATTAACATTTGTTTGCTGTGATATTACTAACAGTTGGTGCATATACTAACCTGTTTGCTGTGATATTACTAACAGTTGAATGCATTTGGAATATTTAACTAAAAAATTAAACTTTTCTAAAGACATTCAACACACATATTAGATGATGGAAATAGTCCAATATAAAAATACAGCTAGAACACCATCATCACAAACCTTCAGAAAAACAATGTATTCTTCTGTATACCTTAAATCAGTGGTCTTCAACCTTTTCACACCTGTGGACTGGTAAAAATAAGGATAAGGTTTCACGGACCAGCAGAAGTCTATAGATAAATTTTCTCAAAGATGTAAACTGCGTATCCTTAGATAAGCATAATTGTTATAACTGATCAAACAACAATGTTAAAGATACAAAATGCAGTTATATATATATGGAGTTTGTATAATAAAAACTTTTTTTTTTAATTTTGAATTTTTTTAGAAAAGTAATAAAAAATTTAATTCTACCCACCCCCCATAAACATCTGTGATAATTAGAAAAACAAATTAATTTATGTATGATTGATTAGATTTTGTTTACATTGTTTCTTTTTTTTAAATTGGGTAAAAATGAAATGAAAAAATAAATAGAAATTGTTTATATTAATTAAAAGTTTAAACTCTTATTATTTTGTTATTACAACCTTTCCTGCCAGTCTACTGACGGACCTGTAAAAAACTTCTGTGGCCTGGCACCGGTCCACGAACCAAGGGTTGAAGAACACTGCCTTAAATTATATGAGAGATGATGACCTGGCACAAGCATGAAATGCATCTTGGGGGTTATTTGTCTTTTATTGTATCTTTATTTATGTAAAATTATTTATGAAATAAAAAAGAATGGAGAAATATGAACGTTGTCTATCTATTGGAATTATTATTGTCATTTGTACTTCTGATATTAATACTTGAAATAGTCATGATATATCACCAAACTATTCCCAACTAAATATAGGTAAATCTATATTACACTCTCATTGACAAATATATTTAAATGCATATACATCATCTTTAATTTACCTCTATGTTTTTCTAATCATCATTATCAATGAATAATCTGGATGGGTTGACCCTATTTCCTTATTGTCTATGCAGTTGTATTTTGCATATTAATGTTTAGTTAGATGTGAGACATTAGTTTCTAATTCATTTCATTACAATATATATATACATTTTGCTTAATTTGTAATGACATCTTGTATTCCTTCCATGAAGTCATCATCATCAAATCTTCCACATAAATTGCTTTCACATGAAATTCACTTTTTGTACCTCAACCCTATCTACTTCATAGATAAGATTTCTAACATAGTATTTAAAATATAATTCTTCTAATGTCAATGACCAATGCAATCCAGAAAAACAAAAAATTACTTGGTAAATAAATTAATAACAAGTAATAAATAGTTCAACAACTTAACAATTTGACAATTATATAGATGATAAAATAAATTGACATACATCAATACAGGCGTATATTTTTTTATAAGCAGGAACAGAAATATTATAATTTAATACTCATATAAATTTCTAAAAAATTATTAAGATTCATTGACTAGATGCGTTTTTATTATATGCATAAAAATAAATACACTTTATCTTACAACAGTAGTTATTGACATATGGTGAAGATAAGTAAATAAACAAAAGAGAAAAAAATAAAAACTTATAATTCTAGCAAAAATTTGCTTATGTGATATTAAAAATTCAAAATTATATTGAAACAAATATTCTTTAAGCTTTTAAACAAAAATATATCAAAAATTATAATAAAATTTCATCTCAAATTTTAAATGTAGTATGTGTACACATGTTTATAGAGTTATGTATTATTAATTGTATTGAATTATAATATTATTTCCTTTTTATACATGTGCCAGTCAAAATTGTGTATTCATTCAACAAGACCAATAATCCAAGCAAAAGTACCTTGAATCCAACCATGCACAAGAGACAGATGTCAGGGCAGCCTCTCTGACTAATGGATAACGTTTGTGATGACCCTAGCAGTCCTTGATTTTATTCTGTCCCAGCTGGAGGTCATGGTTCACAAAGAGACTCAAAATAATAACGAGTTTATATAAGAAATTAATGATTTAATGAATTGCAGAACGGTACAGATGTGATTGGATATCAATTACTAATGGTTTGAACTGTAATAATTGTAATTCTTTCTGGCAACATTACAAAGAAGTGAATTTAAATCAAAGAAATATTATAAATAACTAGGATAATTAATATTAGAGATTTGAAGTGATGACAAACTAAGCTTATTTAAAATAATAATATTACAGGAATTTATTATGAAATTGAGTTACAAAATAAGTTGAGTTTTGTTTATACATCAAGGTTATTATACTTCTTAAAAAACTCGTTTTGATGCGGCTTTGATAACAAATTAAATTTTTGTTAATTGGTCTGCCAAGAACCAATCAGCAATAAAATATCATTAGCCTCTTTAAGAGATTACAAATAAATCTATTTTATATATAAAAATAACAAGAGATGAAAGATGTGCATTTGTAACACTACTACATTTAAATCAGTTGTCTATACTGAGTTGGAAAGCAAGATAGTTCATTTCAAATAAATTAGATAATCATATTTAACTAATTAATGGGATTGTTTGGTGAATTACATGCCATCACAGCAGAGAGCATTTCAGGTTTGTAAATAAATATACATAATGATAAAGGCAGTATAATATTATAGATTACAACAAAAGAATAAAGGGGTGGCTTTGCTAAGAGAAATCCCTGGTATCTACAGGTAGATGATGAGAAATGCTGGCTCTCCAGCTAAAACATGTCTCTGACTAATAATAATAGATTTGATGTGCTAGACTTCCCATACGCATCTTAATGGCAATGCCTGGAAATGGATCCAGTAGTAGGAAAATACATCTACTATTAAGGGAAAGTAAAAGATTGGACTGGTCATATTTAAGCTTCCAAAGGTCCTGAGAGTTATGTAGCAAAGCAAGACTAATAATAATAATAAACAAATGGTTGTAACTATAAATGCATAATGCCTTAGATTTATAGATAGTGTATCACTAACGAAAATAATCAATAAATTCCTGATTAAAATAATCAGCTTCCTGATGTAATAGAAAATCCCCAGAAACCTTAGGCCATTAATGACTGAATCATAAAATATAATATAAAAAGGGAAGGCAAGAATTAAAATATAAATTGTATTCCACACTTTTCAAATATTTCATTTATTAGTATCATCGAAGATTACAAAATAAGTCAGTCTTTTAATTAACATAAACAGATTGGGCATTAAATATCAAACTCACTTCTAGTGAAGTTTGACAATATACAGCATAATAAATTATACATCGCAATTTTACGATTTTTCTGACAAATAAAAATATATATGTGTAAAATATAGTTAATAGTTGATATGAAAACCCTATGATAGCTGCGCTTTAAATGATTCTCTTTTAAAATATTTGTTTTACAGAAATTGTAATAGATTTTACTTAACTGATTTAATAAAATTCATTATCCTTTCAGAAATAATTAAGAGGGCACTTTTAAGTTGGAGATAATAATAAAATACCTAACTTTTAAAATAATTTCAATCATTTAAAATAAATTTATAATATGAGGTACAAAACTAAACGAGCTTTCTTTATTAATTAATTTAATGGAAATAATTTTCCTGTGATGATTTTTAACTGGCAAAAATAAGAGGGAGAGGCTTTAAAATTAGTTACTCGTAGAGTTTTATACTTGGCAATTTCAGTAAGTCAATATTCTAAATAAACCAACAAAAATTAATTTAATTTGCCACATCAAAATAATGTGAGATTTTTATATGAATTAATATTTTTAAATTTAAGAGAAAAATTTTAAAAGATGTATTTTAAAATTAAATTGTATAAACATTACAGATATATATAAAATATAAATTAATATTGATTTAGAAAACAAAGTAAGCTAGAATCATAGGCTTGCGGCAAATTGGAAGTTACCTCAGAACCAATCAGTAGAAACAGGCAGTTATAAAATCAGATCATTTAACAGGCTTTCTTGACTCAGTACAGTCTTAGGCTAGGTGTTGAGAGCACTGGAAAGGCATTGATGAGCTGATGGAACAGAGCTCTGGAAAGCAATGGCTGATCTTTTACCCCATCATTTTTTAGGCAGATGTACTATATATCTCTTCAGTGAACTGTTTTTCAATCAAAACTGTCCTTCAATTCAAATTTTCTACTATTTATCTGATCTGGTCTTATCAATAGGATTCAATCTACATTGACAACTGCAAATTGCAATTGATCTAAGTAGTTCTCTGAGGTTGGTATCTGCTTGGGAGGGAAATCTATAATCCTGCATTAAACATGCCCCAATGGTTCATTTGCTAATTAAAAGAAAACAGCAACAAGCATATTAAGTTTATCAGTCATTGTATTAACAAAGCCTATTTAATTAAGATTTAGATTAACAAAAATGTAAATTTTATTCACAAAAATTTTAGGAATTTGGTACAATGACTTTCAAACTTATATTTGATATAAAATTTAAATACAAATTTACAAAATATTTTTTACAAATATTACATTGTTTACATAATTGATCCTTTAATGTACATTTATTAAAAGATGAATATAAAATGTTACCAACTGATTAATTTAAGAAAAATGAACATTAATAAAAAAATTTAAAATATTTGTAACATTTTATAGATATCTAGGATTCAATTACATATCGATGCCAATTTAATAAAATAAACATAATATACAGTTTTACAAATATTATAAAATAAATAAACTATTATAAAAGGTTAGTTAATCATAAAATAAAATTAATGAAATATAAAAGATTATAATATTGATTATAAATATACTACCACCTATTATGAGATGGGTGTTAGTTAATATAAAAGGTTGGGTTCAAACCCATACTAGTGCTGATGACATTGGCACTATGTGAAGCAGAAATATGTACTATATTTCCAGCTTCATACATCAGAATATTTTGATTATACTTGGTATAATCAGATTCTCAGATGATCTTACCATTATTCCTTTTTTTTTTCTTCATGATAGGTTGAATTCACAATTGGGCAAACAACTTTTTATGGACAAATAGCTCCAGGGAAATTTTCATATTATTCCACTTTACATTATTGGTTGATAAATATAGAGCTCAGAGAGAAAATTTAGTAAACATATCATTAGAGTTGTGGCCTGTTTCTTAATTATCTCTGCTTTTTTTTATGGTACCCAATCTTGGTTGTTGCTTTTGGCTCAATAAAAAATTCTTTACAAGAGTAATGGTCAATGTAAACAAACAAATAAGTAAACAAGCAAGGGAATAAGACAAATAAAAATGGAAACTTCTCTTTATATACTTGCAAGTGCATTCAACATCATTTTTATTCTTTGCATAAGCAAATTAAGTCTTAATTGTGGTTGTTCAAAACAGTGTAAGCTGATTAAGTTACTATTTTTATAATTAAAGGTTTTTATCTTCACTTAATTACTCTACTTGTTGTAATTTCAAACATATACCTTTATATAAAAATTCTTTATTTTAAATGCGGAAAAATATTTTAATAAGTAATTCCTTACATTTCATTACAAATAAAGTAAATTTGGATTGTAGTCTTTTATTTTAGGATTTATGTAAAAAGCTAAAATTGTAGTCCTTTTATAAACTATTTTAACACTTTATTTTGATGTCATGGAATAATTTCTACGATTTACTTTCTTTCATGTCATTTCCCATAAATAAAAATTAATTAATTTATAAAACCTATAATTTTACTGGAAAACGTTAAAGAAGTTATATTTTAAAATCATACATAGATCCACACAAATTAACAACATTATAATCATTTTAAACTCTTTATAGCTATATTGTCAGTTTATATACTCAGGTCACAATAAATTTTTGCTTTAATTATAAATTTGTTTAAATTTATACTATACTTATGATGGGCATGAAGGTGTCTCATATTATCACAGTGTTTGATCACACTCTATTCTTCAAACCTAACTTCCATGCAATTTTTATCTCTTCCAAAAGGTCAAGTGAATTCACAAAAGAATCACTGAAAGAAAAATATATATTAAAACTTTTTAACCGTTTAATAACAAGTAATCTACTGCAGTAATTTAAATAATAATAAGAAAATAAAGGCATCAATAGGGCTAGGGTCCATAAGAATGGACTACTTTCACCACCAGTAGTGAAAAACAAATATATTAAACACATATTTTTATTTTTGCAGTCAGTACATTGGCACTAGTTCAATCAATCCAGATTAGCATGAGATCTTTACTCTCTAGCTAGGAATAACCAGATGCCCATTCATTGACGACTACTGAATGGCTAACTAGAGGTGGTCTGTCTATAAAATAATTTTAAGCTTGCTTGTGAGTTTAAAAAAAAAACAAAAGCTCATGTGTTTTAAATTCAACCCCATATTGTAGTTATGATAAAAAGATGTGCTAATTTTTATGAGTCTTTCAATGGTATTACAACAGATGATCTGCAGCAGTTATTTGGAAGTGTAAACTTCATATGCTGCTATCTGTAAACTTAAAAGAAAAATAGTTTACTGGCGGCATAGTTGATTTTTTTAAAATTGATAAATAAAAAGAGTTTCATATAAAAATTTATTTTCTATGTATATCAAATTTTACTCATGTGTTCTACACATTAATAGCATCTTGTCTTAGTATATAAAATAAATAATTTTATAAGTAAGTCTTGTAAAATGAACAGTGGGTAAATGATTTACTTTTTTTAGAATGATTCTGACTTGAATAAAGTTTTTATAATTGAATAATGTTTTTACTCCATTTTATTTGTTCTTGAAGTTGCAAATATTATTATTATGTGATTATTCATCTGTAAAAGAACATGATTGGGTTCCTTATCAATGCATACCAGTTGATACGGTAAGTAACTAATTATTATCTAAGAAATGAAATTACTAAAACATCATGCTCTTCCTTCTTAAATGTCTAACCATTCTTATCAGAAGCATTAGTTGTTGTGGTTTTTGATGGTAGAATATGTATGTATATTAATGATGATTTTGCTTTATATTTGCAATCTTGACATATTAAAATAAATTATTTTGATGTTATAAAATCATCAAATAAAGCAAAAGCATGTAACTGAAAGTAGAGGATGATAAAAGTCACAAAAGTCACATGATTATAGATTGAGCAGCCATTGGTTGACGATCTTTTATTTAGATATTTATAATTGTAAATAAATTTTAAGAAGGTAAATATTGCAAAATTCAAAGAAAAAATATTTAATGTTAAATTGAATATTACCAGGCTTTGAGAAGTTAAAAATATGGTAAATTAATTAATTTAAAAATGGATGTTTAATTTTCTTATTATAAAGACACACATATTAGAAATACAAATTGAATGAGATTAAATATAATAAAAATTGAAAGAATATATTGTGTAGACTGATGGTATATTGAATAAAGTAAGCAAAATTAGTGGGTTATTCAAGTGAATCAAAGCTATCACCTACAGATTATTCAAGTTTATGATCCAACAAGTTTTCATTCTGAAGAAAAATGAAAGGCTTTTTTATTATATGGATATACAGAATGCTTTTAATTAGTTTAAATATATTGAAATATGAAATAAAAGATTTTAATGCTAATATTAAAAAATATCACAAGATAAAAAAATTTTATAGACATATTTGAATATGGAGGCAAATATGAATGAAGATATAGCATGAAATTTAAGTGGGGAACTCCTTTTTTTAAAGATAAATCCTACAAAATTTTTACATGGAAGTATACAAATAAATATCAAAAGATTCAAAGTATAAAGTGTTCATTAATTGTGATATATATTAATACAAAGTTTTAAAAAAAACCATTAAAAATACAATATCAATAATTGATATTCCTATCCTCTAGAAAGTAAAACTTACAAATCTATTTAAACCATTAACAGGCCTTCAAGAATATTCAGATTTTATACAAAAACATTATTATGAACACTATACAGATTAACAGAAGTAAAATAAATAAAATCTGGGAAAAAATGATTATGAAAATATATTAAGTTTAAGTAATTTTGCTTTGCAAAATATTTTTAATAAAAATAATCTTGACAATGAAGAATATCTAAACAAATTCTTTTAACTTTTTATTTTAATTTTAGCTAAAACTGAACAAATTATAAACAACTTTATTTAACTTAGAAGTTAGTTATTTTAAAAAAAAAAAGTATTATAAGTGAACTTAATTTACCTATTAAAAAGTTTTAAAAATATATTAAATTTTATTTATTAAATAAATACGTCTAGAATTTAGATTTTTATACATACATTTATAGATACACATACAAAAAATTTAATGACTATGTGTAAACTTGTAAAATTTGAGCCTGTAAATTTATAAAATGTCTGAATATAGTTAAGTAGATTATTTTTCCAAGCATTTTCTTTTTAAATGACTTTAAGTATTTCATCTGACTTCATTATTTTTTGTTTCATGCCTATGAATCATTATGAAATTCCATGAAATATCTAATTTATTAGCTTTAGCACATCTTAAAATTCAAATCCACAGCTGTGATTTTTTCAGGTTGTAAACCTATATCCAATCTAGCTAGCCATCCAATATTGCTTTGAAATGAGTATATAATGCCTCTTACTGAAGAGGAAAAGTAATACTAAGTGGACTTGAGTCAGAATAAAGAGAAGTTGTAAAGTGTTTTATATCTACAGGTGTTGATCTCCAATTTGTTAATTTCTCAATAAGTCATTTAATAATTCAAGAACCTGATGTGATAGATTGAACTTAAAACCAAACCAAGAACTGAAATATGTCATTCTGTAACCTAAACTAAGTTTCTTCACAAATTTTTTTATTGACATTAATATAGTTTGTTTTGTAGAATTTTTTACAGTTGCTATGATTCTTTATATAGTTTCTTTTATTTCAGATTATCTGCTCTTAAATTCCTACTTTTTAAAGCTCATTTCATCTTGCAAGCATTATATAGGAAGAGAGATTATAAGCTCTTATATTCATACTTCTCAATCTATTCTGTCAGTAGCATCTGGAATTAGAATATTCTTTGTTATTATTTTTAAATATATATTTTTTAATAATTACCACTAAACATCACATGATCACCATCTCTATACTAGTTCCTACTAATGATTTTTCTGACATGTACTAATCAACTAAATCTATCATTTTTATGCTCTATCTATTATTATCTTTATATCTTTATTTCTAATTATTTTATTTCTAAATTTATATAAATTTTTATTTTTTAATATTTTTTAATGTTAATACTGTGACTATATTTTGCTTCATAGTGCTAATAAATATCTGTAGGAGTTAAATTACTTTTATTTTTTTAAATATAAAAAATGATTAATCAATCAAATATTTAGTTATTTAGAAGGTCATATCATGTGATATTTGAGCAATAGAAATTATGCTGTGAACCAAGAAGTTTTAGTTATCAAGTTTTTTACATTACCTCTATGTGTAAAACAAAGTTTTTTCCAGCAGCCACTATAGAAGAGCAGTAAAAGAGAAGACAGTATTCTTCAAGTGAGCCAATTACTAGATAATAATGTTTCATGGTTTACTATCTAGTGGAAATAGCTAGATACCCATTTACCAACCAATAATTAGATGACTAGCTGAATTAATTATGTTCTTAATACTTAAAATAGTCTTAGATATACTTTGTACCTCTACCTCATCTATTTGAATCAATTTTGATTAAATCTCAAGTTATAAATAGATGTGCTAACAACGAAATCATGTGAAGTTCTTAAGTTTTCTAATAAGCATAATTATATTTAACTATACGAAAAATCTTAATTGTACTAGAATAAAATATATGTTAAATGATCGATATCGTTTCCTGAAAAGTATAGATAAATCTTAGAGCACAATAAGCTATTTATGCTAATTAGGAAAAATATTATATATATATGTATAACTTTTAATATGGGATTTGATATTTTTATTATTTTTTTCTCTGAATTTTATAATGAAATTGTTTTTAATCAATGTAAATTTGTTTAGAATACTATGAAGATATACTCTCAATATTTGACATTATTTCTGATCTAAAAATATTAATTTACAAAAAAATCAAGTCAGATGTCACATGACCTAATTTAAACAAGTGTATTACAAATGTTATATAAAGAGCTAGCAAATTTAAATTTGTGTTTTGATAATCTGGAATAAAAATGAACTAATTTTTCATTTTTGTAAAACTGGCTTTCATATCATCTTTTCTTTAGCTAATAAATTCTGATAATTAATAACTGAAATACTCTGATTTTCAATCAAAAAAAAACATTTCAAATTGAATATCAAATATATGTATGAATTGATATGTCTATATATAGATAGATAATAATTTTCTATTGTTTGTCACACTCGATAATATAATTAATTTTACATAATCTAATATTTAATATATATATATATAATTAATTTTAGCACTTCAATTTTACAATAAAATCATGCATTTTAATGAAGTTTTTATATTATTAAGATGTTTATATTACAAAAATGCATAAATTGGGCATAATTTATGTGAAAATAAATTAATCCAGTACAGAATAAAGGCTTTTTCAGCAATGTGACTCAAGTTTTAAAAAGTAGTAAAAAAGAGTCAGTACTTATCATTCTAGTTCCTTATTTACCTCAACATTCCAATTAAAAATAACTAGATTATTTAGTGAACAATATGCTCATTTTTATAATTTTTACTCAAAACTTGTCTTCAATTATGTATTAATCCTTAAATTTTAAAATTATCAACAATTTTTTTATACTATCACTAACTATTATATGAATGACGTTTAAGCAAAACCTATATGTGATCATTCAGAAAAAAAAAAAAAAACTTTCAGAAAATACCTATTATGATTTACATGCTTATGATTATCTTACCATTACAGTATATATACAAGTATATATATATGTTAAAGTATATATACATTATTTTCTACGTCAGAGATTTCAAATGCTATAAAAGCTGTTGTTTCAATTTAAAGAATATAATTATAATCATGCTACATATGTTAAAAATATTTGGCATACTTAAACATTTTCCTTATGGCTATAAATTAAATTTACATTGTAATTTTTAAACTTTATTGAAGTTTGAGTTGCAAAAGATGATGCTTAAATAGTTTTTACATTGATTCTTGAATTTAGCTATCAACGTTCAATTATAGTCGCTCTATTTAAACTTATAATTATATAAGCAACAGCTGGGTGATTTAAGTATTTTCACCATGAAATTAAACTAACCTTTTTACAAATATATATAAATCAAATCCATAACAACAAAAATAATAATAATAAAATATTGAGTTTGTGTGTGTGTGTTTTATGCAATTAAGTAAAAGCTTCTATTTCTCTTGAGAAGATTATTCATTGGATGTCCATTTGCCCTAAAGTAGTTTACTTAAGTTCTTTTATCTTTTTTTTTTTTTACATTATAGTTTCCAATGCACGTTACGCTTTATTTTAGTGGGGCGAGGGGTGATAATTATTTTAGTTTTTTTTTAAAAAAAATCTTTAAATCAGCTAAACCATTTTTTTCCATATGTCATAGCATCTGCCGGGAGGCAAATCCGCAACAACCGTCTGCAATCAACTGGCAAGGCAGCTGCGCTGACCTCTTGGCTAACAACGCTTGACAGCTAAATCTATTTTGACTGTTTAGATATTGACGAAAAATTGAAAGTTTTATAACTTTATGAGAAACTTCGAAAATTTGTAATGAGTAATACATGATAGCATAAGAACAGTTAAAAGAAGACAACAAGTCTTGCATTGGTGGTCGAGAGGTCAGCGCGACTGCCTTGCACTTGCAGGCAGTTGCCCGGGTTGCGGGTTCGCGTCCCGGCCGATGCTATGACACTTTAAAGAAGACAACAAAATTCAATCCTTGAATCAGTGATAAAAGAATTGTGATGCTGTAATATCTCTATGACTATGTTGCATACATATATATTTATGGTTTCTTTTCTTTTACTTTATTTACTGGGGGGAGGGGGGGCTCCAATATTAGAACTAAATAGTTCCACGATCACAAATAGAGAAAGGCCAACTAAAAGTAACATTGGCTTTTGTCTAAAATTTGTCAGGATAAAACTAGGATGCACTTAGCATTACATTTATTTTCATATACATTGTATTTTACAGATAAGCAACCTGCTTGCTTCTGATGTTACAAATCTTTCCATTTGATTGCTAGCTGCCTTACAAATGCTCAGCGAGATGTGTGTTTTTCCACGATAGTGGCAAAGGAGATGTGTATCAAAAAATTAAATACCATTTTAAAAAAATATATGAAATATTTGTTAATAAAAACCACGAAAATGAGCAAGAAAATCACTGAATCTGATTTATTATGTCTGTATCACATGCATTAGTTTTTATGATAATTTTTAACTGGCAAAATATTTCATTAACTAGCTTGCATTCTGAATTGTCTTTGTACTTAGTCTCCAAGTTCTTTAATTTAAAATTAGAGCATTATTTAAAATGAAAAATTATTGAATTTGTACACATTCAACTTATAGTAATAGCAATAAAGCTAATCACTACAAATGCATATATTTTAAATCCATTGTTATGTTTGAAACAAATATGGAGGCAATACAATTAAAGTCATAAATCCTTTATTAACAATCAATATCAAAAATATTATAACAATAGTACTAATTTTTAATAATCAATATTTAACTGAGATAAAATCACAAGTACAACACATTTATAATTAAACATTAATATTTAGTCAACAAAATAATTAGCTATTATAATATAATCAATACATGATAGTTTTCATTCTATGTTTACAGTTGGAGTTAGTGCATCCCTAAATGTATTCGTATCCACGGTAATGATTACTGAGATATAAACGGGTTTGAGTAGATTGGATATCATCATGTAATCAAGTCATAATAGTTTTAAATGTTTGTTGTACCCATTGCGAATGATTATCTAGATTGATAATGATTACTTCAGAATTATGACTATTTAAATCAAATGAATTGATGGCAATGAAAAATGTATTTAATATGACTAGTTGCTGTGATTTTAATTGATAAGATAATTGGTTATTGAATGAGTAATAAACTAGTTTCAGATTTCTAATTCGAGTTCTGTGATTTTAAAATTATTCTCAAGCAGTATTATACTTTGTAAATGAACTCTTTGACTGGAGTTGAACTTTGCATAGTGTTAGCTATAAGATGTCTGGTATTCGACACAACTTGCTGCTTCATTATCTTTTTCTAGTTCAATAATAATAATAAAAACAATTACATATTTAAATACTAAAAATATGGATATTTTGATTATTGTTTAAAAATGAAAATAGATAAAAGTAATCACATAAATAAAGTGAAAAAAAATCTCTACTCTCTAAAAATATGAAATATCAGTTGTTAAAATGCTCGCACTAGAATTATTTTCAGGAGAAAAAAATATATAAATTTATTTTCATTATATTAACATTGAAAATCATAAAGATAGTCTCAAAGGCTGAATCCATCCTGTATGGTTTAATAGAGAGATGAAAAGATAGTCCTTTGAGCTAAAAATTATTAGATCAAAATTCAATTAATCATTTCTAGGTCTTAAATATACATGACCTCATAAGTCAAGATCTAAATATTTATGTATTAAAGTTCGACCTGATAGTTTTGTTCTTGAACATCAAGTGACCTTTACAGCAACTAACTGTTGTGTGTTTGTTGTTGTTTTTTTAATAGTAATTTTGAAGTATAGTTGTATGCACTTAATAATAGTTTTTATCTAAAGCATTTTTAAATTTTATTACTTTATATATGTTTTTTTTTTTTAATTCTATTTTCATGTATCCACGGGTCTAATTTTATAGAAAAATAATTTATACTTATGCTTCGCTAAAAAAAGTATAAAACATAAATGTCTAAATATTATCATATCAGTATTTATTAAAATAATTTAGATGATGATGATAACAACAATAACAAAAACAACATGATAACAACAACAATAATAATGATGACAATAATATTAATAAGTATTTTACTCACTCATAAAGAAAATATTATTTTGTTTTAAACTTTCAATATATAGCTGAGCATACTTTTGACCTAGTCGATCAAATTCATAGCTCTCAAACTCAGCAGCTGATATTCATGGTGAATTTAAAATATCAATACAGAAGACATTGTGCAAATTTATAAATTTATATGTTTTACTTTTTAGACAAAGCAATGCAAGAGACATTTTTGTTAATCATATGGGAGTCATTCATGATGAATCACACTGATTGAATCTTCTTCTTTCAATTATTGTATTCAGCATACACTACGTTAACATTTTGCAAGTCAAAGCTATGGCCAAATTTATTTCATGCTTGAGAAACACACACAGACTTAATACTAAGATTGTTTTCCACATTCTTGTAGAAGTATTTATGCTGTGCCAATCTCATGACAATATTAGCATACGATTCCCTATAATAAACTGCATTGCAATCAGAATCACTGCAGTCAATCCTATAAACAGTCTGAAGGGACTGCTCTTAAGGTTACCTGTCCTCTGTGTTATAAGCTTATTTAGATTATGAAAAGTCCAAAAACTGATGTTGAATGTGTTAGAGCATATGCTATATAAACAATGTGACATTCTAGACCTGAAGAAACTTCTGGTTGTTTGTATTAGTGGAATCTGGAGGATGAATGTTTATTTTGGAATAGAATTTCTTGAGTGTTCTGAATAAAATGTTATAACTGTAATCTACTTTTATCATGTCTTTAATATAAACCCCAATGTTGGCAATGATCCCCTTCAAATTTACATAATCTTACATTTCTATTCAGAATTTATTTGAAACCTGCCAGCTTGTGTAAGGTAGGGGTGTGCAAATGGGGGTGTATTGTTCACTGATGTTGAAATAAAAAGCAATCACTCAAAAATGAATATAGCCATTGCAATTCAAAAAAAAGGAGAGAGAATCTTTCTGAAATACTTCAACACTATGTCTAATTGTAACTCACCAGTATATTTGTTCTTTTTTAGAATGTTTTTGAGATAATCCTCATAACATATATGGAGCCTATCTTTCCTACAAAATCCACATTCAAGTTCTCAGTAAAACTTTTTTGGGGGAAGTCTTCTATTATTCATTCATTTTACATGCCCAATCCCATGAAGTGTGATTTTCCAATAGCAATATCAATAGTATCATGTCCTGAAGGAACATATTGGTTTATTTTATAAACTTGCAATTATATTTTAAAATTTTTTTATATCCATACAATAAATTATGTAAATAACTGCTTTATATATAGCTAACTTAGTGCTAAGAGTTATTTCCCTATGATAAAATATTCTATCTTTTAACTTGTTAAAAGCAGCAGCACATAGTAGTCTGTCTTAGATTCAACATCTAAGTGCATGGTTGGAATAACCAAATGGAAATATATAAACTAGATCATAACCCCTGGAGAACTTTGCAGTCGGATGAGTTGAACTAATATTTAGAATATATGACATGTATCAAGAGTTAACAACAATGAAGCAGACTTTGGAGGCTGCTTCAACCCCTTGATGGCTTGTTTATTATGGCAGTGTTGATTTGAGCTAATCATTTTTTTTCTTTGGTTAACTTTAAAATTAGAGAGTTTGTAAGGTGGTTGGTCTGATTTGGGCCACCTCCAAATTTTGTAACTTTGATGGAGGCTTTGCTGCAATAATTTTCCGGGTATGGGTCTGCACTCCTCTTTTCTTCCTTGGGGATGGTGGCAGTCGTTAGGAGGCTGGTTCTTTGGTGCAGACTGTTGACAATTATTGCTGCTACCTGGAAAACCTGCTGGGAGGGTACCTGGTCAAAGTCTCAGCACCATTCCTGCTCTGGTTGGCTACTGTGCCCCCTTGATAGGTTGGTTTTAGGCAGTGCAGATCTGTATTCGCTATGTGTTAGTTTTTCTTAGTTGGCTTTCCAATTCTGGGCAGGTAGACCGAGTGCGGTCCCTGCACATTTGGACTGTTGATTGGGATACAGAGGCATCTGGAATGGTCTTGACATGGCTCAGCTGCAGGTCGAGAATTTATTATTCAATGGACTTGAGTCTTGGACCTCGCTGCCTGTTGTGGTGGTTGGTACAATGCTGGACTTGTCCACCTATTCAGCTGAAGCATTTGGGTCTTCGCTTCGGGACCCCAGGGGTGGGGTCATTGGGTGATGGATGGCTTCTCGGTAGCTGGGCCATGTAGATCCATGTATAGATACTCATGTTCTGATACACATTAATATCAACATTATAGCAACTCTTTAATGGACATTACCTTGTTTCTCACATTGAACACTTTGTAATTCTCAATGGGAAAGTGTACCCAAAATTTTTGTAATCCTTTTACTAATAAAGGTTACTTTTGAAAAGGTAGTACCAAGATATTTAAAGTGTTTTATATTCTTAAGCTGATAACCATCAAAGATGAATGTGATGGTTGTTAAAAAACTTGAGTTTTTTTGAACATTAATTAATAAACTGAGATATTTATAAGTTGCAGTTAAAAACATTAAGAACATTCTGTAAATCATTTTTTGAACTGTCAAAAATAGCACAATCATCAGCATAGTGTATATCCAGTGTCTAAAAAGATGTTCTTATTTTTGTTTTTAACCTATTTAAATTAAAAATTTCACCATCAAATCTGTATTGTATCTTGATCCCTGTCTGATTAAGCTGCTTAAAAACAATTCAAAGACCAATGTCATAAAAATTAAAAATAATATTGGAGCAAGTATATACTCTTGTTTAACACCAGTTTTCATTTCAAATGCTTCAGATTTTCTACTTATAATAATAATATTTCCTCTCATTCCATCATGTAGAAGCTGCATAATATGAATAAATTTTAACCAACTAATTTCAAATAATACCATAGACCTGCTCTATTAATTGAAACAATTGCCTTGACCAAATCAATAAAAACTATATATATATCATTCATTTATTTCTGACACTTTTTTCTTTTCTTTTCCTGCCAAGCAAAATTATACATATAGTGCTACTTGATTTCCTAAACCCACATGAGTCTCTGGTACCACTCATCTATAACTGGAAGCACATTTGCTGTAGTGGTTAATAATGATATTACACGATAATTACCACAATCTTGTCTGTTTGTTTTTAAAAATTTGAACAATAAAAGCATCCTTAAGATCAGATAGTACAACTTTATAGGTTCAGATATTTTTAAAAATGCCAATATTTTTGAAGCTAACATATTATTACCACAATTTTAAAACTTTTCCAGGTATTGATCAGGACCTGCATATTTTCCATTTTTAAGATTACAAAGAGCTGCTTTTACTTCATTAATTAAGTTGGATATCTTTGTCCAAATCTAAATCAATAAATAAAATAGATATATCATTAAAAGTCATCATATCAATTCTTGTATCATTATTCAAAAGATGATCAAACACTCTTGCCACCTAATCAAAATATTATCATCATATAACAGAATGACATTGAGATATCATTTTTTAGATTCATATATTGCTTTCAATGCATCAAAAAAGATTCAAAATGGCTACATTCAAAAAATGCCTGTATATTCTTTGCAGTTTTAATCCATCAATCATTTTTAAGCCTCATTATCAGTTGTTGAACTTTATATTTATTACGAAGTTCCACCTTTAATCTATTATTTTGCCAAGAAGAGAATGCTACACATTTCTTAGTTAATCGAATAATAGATTTACTTGTAAATTAATATTGTTAAATAAGTTAATAATATAACATTAAAATATTAATCTTAAAGACAGCCGTCTGAAAGGTATAGTCCTTTATTTCAGAAAATATAAAAATAAAAAGAATAAAAAAATAAAAATGATTTTGTTATAGCTATAAACAGACCGACCATGAAACATTCCTTCCACATAACCATATGTTGGTTCTTCAGTTAGTTTATTTGCAACCATGCATTAAATATTTATTAATACTGTTATATTATTAAGACAACACCAGAAAATTTTCCCGATGAGAGGGAAAAACTATTTTCTATCTTTTAAAAATATCCTATCGTCTCTAATCCCTTAAAAAATTGATATGCAAATAATAATTTCAGAAATATCTTGTGCATGTTTCAAAAAGGTTAAAGAAATAACAATTCGTATTTTTTAATAATAATAAAAAAAGCTAAGTCCAACGAATTCTTCTAGGCATTTTCATGTCGCAATGTATTAATTGTAAATTTTTAAAAACTAAATACTTCATAAAAAGGTTGAATATTTTGAGCTGTCGGGTCATGTATAATTAATAACTTTTGACTGTGTTACAAGAAACTTTTTTTTTTTACTATTTTATAAGATTTTGTTATGAACATAACTGAATTTTCATTCTTTTTTTATTTTTATAAATAAAATATTTCAACTATTTAAACAATTTTGTTTAATTAGAACGTTTTAAAATCAGGAAGGTATAAAATGGTCATTGTGATAGTTCTTTTTTTTTTGGTTAGAGTGCGCGACATTCATATTAAAAATGTAGGTCAGCTAAGACGAATTAGTATGTTTGTTTTTTAATATTATTTAGTTTACAAATCGTCTGTAATCTAATCAATCAATCGCATGCATGCTGTCGCGTTCTGCATACTGCCGCACCCGTCCAGTCAAATTCAATGTCAATTCAATTATTTTGCCAGTGGGCAAAATATAAATTGTCCATTAGGTGTAATATTTTTAATCCGGTACGTCAGCAATAAAACTTGAATTGTTAAGAAATATATATCCCTCTAAAAAGCCTGCACGCTTATTGTATAATTTATTGGTCAGCATTTGAATTTTAATATCACTCGTCTGTATATTAAATATACAACGAATTGTGACTTTTTAATGCGATATAACTTTAATGTCGACTTTTTAATTATTATATAAAATATGGAAATATATATCAAATGACCAAGTCGTAATAACTTAATTTACTGCGCAGTTACATATTAAAATAAACAAAAATAAATTTGTGTAAATTTAAATATCGAGAAAAAAAATTCACTTCAAGTAAAACTTTATAGTTGTTTATATTTATAATAAATTCAAATGCTTTGAGGAATTTTTAAAAGATAATTATAGGTTACCAATATAACAAATCGTATACATATTTAATAATGAGTAATTAAATGTTTTAGGCTGCATAACTAATCAATTAATAAATGAGATATTAAAAAAAATAATTAGAAAATTATTTTTTTTTAAAAACCAAATAAAATGCATAGTTTATGTGAGATATATTAACTCCTAGAAATGAAAATTTATTTACATCTAAATACATATCTACATTATATGTGCATACACTATAGTAATTAGACTTAATATTCTATGATAAAATTTCAATACCAGATGCTACAATAGCAAAATTGAATTTATGGATAAATTAGTGATTGCAAGGTATGTTGGTTAATAAACATCACATGATCATCATTTCTTATGCTTGCCTGTTTATTTGGTTAATATATTTTTCGTTGCAGATAACTGTTTACATCTATGTAATATACACTGTATTAACTTGATATAATTTATAGCGTCTATGTTCTAATCCTCGAAATAGATTTCGCAATTAGAGTAATTATAAAATTAAGTTAATCTCAGCCATCAAAGAGATTATTAATTAGATATTTCGAAGAATGTAGATAGATACAGAAATATTAATTGAGGAGAGAGATAAAAACCTTTATAAAAATAGTTCATATCCCAGGGGATCCATTATTCATCTGTAAATCTTCAAGTGAATTCAGGGAAACAATTTACAGGTCCTACAGATCTTTAATTTTGTGTAAGCCTTTGGGTTATTTTTTATATTAAAAGTTTGTATATGAACTTTATAATAATGTTATCCATTCTTAAGCACTCATTGACTTCAAGTTCAGATGAAAAGGTATAAATTGATAAACATACACTAATTAATTGCACTGAGTCAGCTTTCGGCAAAACATTGTCAAAATCATAGTGATGAATAAAGTTATGCAGTACGTGTAAGATCATATAATTGATATAATGTAATATGCAAATAAAGCACAATATGCAAATAAGGCAATTAAATATTCCATTTTTTGGACAATCGTTCTTTTTGTTGATGGAATGTGGATCCTTTGCAATTGCCTAAGTTTCTTTGTATTTTCTTTTCCTATTGTCTCTTTCTGAGCAAATTGTTTTAACATTGGATGGAGAAAATGTGTATGTAACCTATATCACATTTATGATCAAAAAAGATCAATCTGTATTTAGTCTTTTGTTTAGCTCTCTTGTACAAATATGCATGTTGGTGAATTCTTGAGAATCTATTTGTGTGAAATTTCCTGTAATATACAGAGTTACAGAAAGAATAAATACATGCAATTTTATAGATCACCTCAGGAGCATGCTCCACATCTTGTTTCTAGTATTATTCAACAAATTATTAAGAGAAGGTGGTAATCCAAATCTAACCCTATATATAGTAGCACAAATGTTTCTAAGATTGTTTGCAATATGAGGGATATAAGAAAGGCTTATCTGCACTTTAGGTATATTATTAATGGTTTTTAACTTTTTTTACATTGATGTAAAATTTTTCTACTATTTTAATAAGTGTGTTATGATTATAACCAAGACCTATTGGATTATTAATATATGCATTTATGTTGTTTTTCTATCTGCTTTACATTTGCATAGATTTTTATTTCTATATAAGAAATGTTTAAAGCCATCTATTTTGTGTTCTATTGAGACTTTTGACAAGATTAATGAATCTCTTATTTATAAAGGTTTTAGCTTCATTTTAACATCAAGCTCATTTTTATTTAACTGGATATATATCTCCAGAAAATCAAGCTCATGATTGCTGTCTTCTACTTCAATAGTCATTCAAGAGGTAATGTATTTTCAAACTCCAGCCATATATTGTTGATCTGATCCTTCACTACACATATAAATATATTATTGTTGATCTGATCCTCCACTACACATATAAACATATTATCTACATATTACATGTAAATGATAGAAAGGATTCACTTGTTTCATTGTCTGAAAAATGAAATATTTTATTGCCTTATTTGTATGTAGTGCCTCATTTATATATTACATCATATCAATTATATAAGCTTACATGTATTGCATAAATTTATTCAGCATTATGATTCTGGCAGTGTTTTTTCAAAAGCTGGCTCTGTGCAATTAATTAGTTTATGTCTATTAATTTATAAGAACTTGAAGTTACGAGCTTAAGAATTAAATAGTTTCACAAAAAGAGTCAATACATTGAAATTTAATGTTATGGATATATTGAAACACAATCATTATTATTGCTATTATAATATGTGCTTGGTAATTTGTTGTGTCTATTTGTTCTCTCATTGTTTTTTCCACATTTTCTCATTCCAGACTTTGTTTAACTAAACCAAATCTTGGCCATGTAGTAAGATTAGTTTGCCATTCATAGCATGGTACTGTCAACAAAACACTAGAGTAAGTTGTGTATGGAACATTTTCTTGTTCAACAAATTGTGATCAAGGTAACAATGGATAAACTTCAGCATTAAGACTTAAACAAAGCAATTAAATTGATAAATTTGGTTCTTATAATGTAATCAGGCTTGGCCACTTGATGACGTTCTGGCTCACCAAAACACCTAACAAATGCCATTTACAAGGCCTGACTTACAGGCTATAGAAAACATCTATGTTTGTCTTAGACATTAGAAGGCCGTTGATGATGACGTAACGCAGAAATAATATGGCCTATTTCTGCTTTGTGACAGTTACTGTGAATCCACACACTTATCTTTCATATACAGTTAGATATGTATGTGTGTGTAGTTTGATTAGTCAAATTTTTACAATATACATTACACAATCTTTGTATTTGTAATGAATTTAAGAAACCTGACTTTATAGTAATTTTCCAAATGGCTACACCCTTATTTAGAGAAGGTGTATTGTATAAAAGCTAGCTGAGGGATGTCAAAATGAATTTGGCCGAGTTCGCGTGCGAAATCTCGTTTTCACGTGAAATACCACGTGGTACATAAAATAACTGGTGATCGCGTAACTTTTTCTGCAGTTGCCAAAAACAGAAGCCGAGTATTTCTGCTGTCCAATAAAAATATACACAATTTTTAGTAAATTTCATAGAAAGCACATATTATAAACATGTTTAATAAGTAAAGAAGACATTTATAGGTGTTTGTTGTTGTTTAAAAAAGTTTGAGTTTCTTTTTTTTGTCCGACTACGGTTACAATTTTGATATTTTTTATTTTAGCATTGTAAACAACACTAACCCTAAAACTAACCTTAATCCTAAAACTAACCCTAAAACTAACCCTAAACTAACCCTAAATCTAACCCTAAACTAACCCTAAACCTACACAGTTATTTTGTTATGTAGAAAGCAATAATTAAGTGATAGACATTGCAAAAAAGTCCAAAAACAGCGATTTAAAAATAAATAAAAAGGTTGTCGTTTACTAAATACAAAATTAAAATTAAAAAGGCATGGAAAAAAAAGTTATAGCAATCAATAAATTAATAACCAAAAAAAAAAACAGCGATTTAAAAATCACACGCCCCAAAAACTATACATTGTATTGTTTTTGACTGCCAACAACCCCACCAAGTGGCCAAGCCCGATTACGTTATAATTACCATAAATTTAGAGTAAATTTATTCCACACACCTATACACATATGCTCAAACTGAGAGAAAATATGATTATCTGGACAAACATTTTTGATATAAATAATACTTCCAAATGGTTTTTGTATAAGGTGAAAGTAGAATATTTTTTTCTACTAAATAAGATTGAAGAATTAAAATCAGACTGCTGCATATTGTTGATCTCATAAAGAACTAATCACAACATTTAATATTATTTTATACTAGCAGTGTCTAAGCATATATCTAGGCTTTATTTCAGAAATAAAAAGCAATTCAAAAGTGAAGATATAAAACAATATGCTAAGAAGTAAATGTATAATAATTTTATAAAAAAAAATTCTTTGAATAATATTTATGAAAAAGGTAGATGAGCGATAACAATTCCTGGCTGATGTAGATATTATATATTTAGATGCATTAAAAAGAGGTTTGCATATAAAATATTATTAAAATAGTTTGAAGAATTTTAAATTAATCATTTGGCAGAAAAATAGCGAATTTAAATTAATAAAACTGAAAATAAAATTTTAAAATGCAAACAAAAAAAAAAAACGGAAAAAAAAATTTTAACAGACAGCAAACAATATTATGGTTGCAGAAAAAAAAAAGTCATTTAATTCACAATTTCAAGTAGAAAAACATAAGATGTGACTTGGCAAAGATTTCCAGAAGGCAGATTATGATAAAAAAAATCAAGTACACCTCATAATCGAAATATAATGAGCAAATAAAATTAAAATCACACGAGTGAAAGAAAAACTTTTGCAGAAGTCATTTAGATGAATATACACTAATTGTGAACCTATGTAAAACCAGGATGGCTAAGATCATATATAAACAAGATTGGGAATGCTTGACATTTAAATGTAAAATCTCATCACAAATTAAAAAAAACTAATCTTCGAGTAAATGATGTAAATGAAAATTCAATATATATATTATAATCGATTCCGTTGTATTTGGGGACAGGAATTGAAAATAGATTATCTACTAAAATGGAACAACTAAATTTGAATGTGGATAATGTTCAAAGAGATAACATAAAAATGAAACAAGCATTAAATGACCTAAAGAATGAAATTGATGAAAATAATTCAAAATGTCAACAACGGTTTAGTGAGTTCCAAAATGACATCATAGGTAGATTAAATATTAAATGTGATGAAATGTATAAAAATCAAGAAATTTTTAGAAAAGAAGTAAAGGAAGAACAAAATAAAATACAGAATGAAATTCAAGAAGATAGACAAAGGACACACATAAGAATAGATCAACTCTCTACTAAACAAAATAATGAGATAGAATTGCAAAATAATGTATTAGAAACTATTAATCATCAACTTAGATCTTTGGAGAATAAAATAATTTCTTTAGAGATTATTTTGGAGGAAAAATTTGCTAATATGTATAATAGTTGTAATCTTTATGAGAAGGATAGTTTGGAATTATGTTTAAAAGAATTACAGAATGCATGTAATCAAGTTAAATCTGATATTTTTAGCCAATCTACTTTGTTTTCACTTGATTCAATATGTTTAGCTATTGGAAATTGGTCTTTTATGTATGAAGCAAATGATAGAATTATTATTTGTAATTCAAATAATCAAAAACAAGCTATTATCTTACAAAAAGATTTTCATGGTTTTATTTTTGAATCCAGTCAAGGTAATAAACATTATTTTAATGCTGAAACTTCACTTGATCCTGAATTTTCTACTGGTTGGATATCTCATATTCCCAATGATGGAATAGAAAAGTATCCTATTAACCTTATTTTAGAGGAGACAATATTAGCTCCACAAATAAATTCTATTAAAATAATCATGAATGATACAATGCAGATTAAGATTGATAATCAACAAGAACTTCAAACTTACTTTGAATGTAATGATGATACCCAGAGTAAATCATTATTAGTTCAATTGACTACTACAGAAGAAAATTATCAAAACCACTATGATATTACACAACAGAGTAAGGATATAAAGAGTCAGCATAATATTTTTGAAATGATTAATTTAAATCCATTAAATTCAGAAAGAATTGTGAAAATGAATGAAGCAAAGATCTTCAAAACACACAAGTCATGAAGATGCAACAAATATTTGACTCTTATGATAGATTAATTTTCAGTATTATATAATGACTGAAACTGAAAATTATTTTATTAATATTTATTTAGAAGGATTAAATTTAAATATTAGTAAAGTTAATTATGAAAATTAGTATCTCAGAAATTCAAAAAGGTCACATCTTTCATAAATTATGTAATACATATGAAGGTCCATTTACATTCATTAAACACATGAATGATAGTGCTTAATGAAGATAAGCACATATTATGGAAGGACTTTCAAGGATTGTGATTGTTTAAAAATGAAAACAGACAATGAATAATGATTGAACCCATTATAGTTTGTTAAAGAAAAAAAAATGTATATATAGAAATTTTGATGACATAAATATTGATGAAGGAACTAGATATATAAAAAATTAAATTAATCATGTATATATTTGTTTAATGAAATTTAATCTTTGGTTATTTAATCTACAATAGGAATTAGACCAAATGGTTAATATGATAAGATAATAAAATACCAACATAATTTATAAATCTATAAAGTATAGAAATACAATATATATATATATATATATATATATATATGTATAAGAAGAATACTTACTAGTCTTAGAGTAATATTCTCACCCATACGAATACACTTTCATTAAATTATACCTATATTATTTAAAAAATATAAACCTATAATTTATGAACCTAAAATAAATGGAGAAAATGACATTTTACAAGTTCATAAACAACTTGTTAAAGTGGCAGGTAATAGAAGTCGGAATAAAAAAAATGTATTTATAAATTTAAAGTTGGAGATAAAATGTTGATAAAGACTTTCCATCCCAGTAATCCATTAGAGAATAAATATAAATTTTACAACACATATGAAGGACCTTAAACTATTGTTAAAAAGGCAGGTCCAAATGCATTTTGGATTAACCAAGAAGAAGATTTGTGGTACATATAATTCACGAATTTTAAAATGTTATTTTGACTGTTTATAATGTTATATAAAGAAATAAGGTGAATATCAAGATAAATATTGGGCAATGTAAACCATATGGTTGTATAAAAAAATAATAGTGATCAATGTTAAAAAAAATATAGTTAAGAACATTAGCTTTGGTGAGAGTATTCTTTAATGCCTTGAAATAAGTTAAAACAATAGAGTCAATTCATATTTATAAATGGATACTCTAATATTTATTTAGTCCTTTTCAAATCCATGTCTTAAAGAAGCAGGAATAAGACTAATAAATATATTTGTGTTGTCCAAGAAGAAAACACATTATTTTATTTTATTTTATTTTTAAAAAATATATATAGTAACCATCAAAGTCCTTAATTTTTGATCATTATCAAAAGAATAATATAGCCCAAGTATGAGGAAAAATAAAACAGTTAAAAAAATTATTCAATGCTTCATAAAATCCAATATAAATGTAATTAAATTATAAGAACATACTAAAATATTTGTAAGTGTTTAAAATTTTCACTTGAATTAAAATTTTAATTCCCTAAGGGAAGGGAAAATATAATAGTAACTTCCAGTTATTATTATTAACTTAACATACTTTTATCCCTAATGAAATTATTTATAAATATAAAATCTATTTAATTATTTTAATATATATATATACATATATACTATTTATATATACAGGTAAACTTTAAATAATACATACATTAATGTCAAGCTTTTGAGTAAATGCCAGATTTGAAGTTGAGAAATAAATAATTTTATATATATTTTATTATTAAATCTTAATGTCTATTGAACAATTAATATTTGAATTAAGCATGAAGTTGTAACAAAACACGAGGAGATTCATTCGGTTTCTGATTATTAAAGAGAAGAAAAGAAAATCATTTCTCTTTAAATAACTATTTCTTTTATAAATATTACTGTTCAACGTTTGGAATTAAATATTAACTCTTCCAAATTAAGATAAATCTATGAATTAAAAGACTATAAGGAAAATATTTAAATTTTTTATTAAATCTTAAAAGGAATAGCAATATAAAAGAAAAGAACATCTGTTTGAGTTTTTGGAAACTGTGTTATTTTTAAAACTTCGTTATTCTTCAGATATATATAAATTTAAAGTAATTATATATATATATATAAAGAATATTACAATGTGGAGTGAATAAAATAATTATTGTATTGTAAAGGTTTCAAAACCACCTTACATGCTATTATGAAATATTTTAAAATATTAGTTGTAAAGAACATCTAATGATAACAGAAAAATGGAGAATAAGAACATCAACATTCGAAAAATATTTACTTTATATTATATCAATCAAATCATTGGATATTATTAACAGTTTATTAATTAAGGATAAATAAATCATCACTATATCAATGGATTAATATACTTTGTAAAAGATCTTCATTAGGATTATGAACTACAGACTTAAATATCTAATCTTAACTCTGGAAAATAAGTTTTTTTTTCTTTATATATATAATAATGCTTATATTATTTTAATATGTTTATTATTATTATTATTATTATTATTATTATTATTATTATTATTATTTTATTTCAAATTTGGCATCATTATATTTTAATAGGAATATTTACATTTAATATTATAAACATAAATTGAAAGCTTGACATAATTCATCAAAAATAGATGAAATATAAAAAAAATGATTATAATTTAACAGATATTTAAATAGATTTATTATGTTTATTATATAATATAATAAACATTTAATATATTTTATTTATTATAAATACATATAATATACAAGTTATACAATTGTAAATAGTACTTATATATATATAATTATGAAACACATATAATAAAAACTGTAAATAAATTAATGTTATATAAATTATTAATTTTTGAATCTAGATATTGTTTTATATATCTGTTAATGTAAATTATATTCTTTAATTATAGTTTATCATAACATAGAATTTTATCATAGCGTATTAAATGGGAATATTATTTATTAATATTTTAAAATGGTAAAATTCATTCTTATTTATTTATTAATATTTTATTTATCTTTTACATTATATTTTTTTTACTGTTTATTAAATATTGAGTTATTAACCTGATCTCTTTGTCTAATCATTATTAAATTATATATATGTTAGTATTATAAATATTATATGAATATCAGTCGTTAATTATTGCTTATATAAAGGCTAATTAGATAATGACTTATTTTGAAATATCCCTGAAAAGAGCTAATTGAAAATTCTCCATGAGTTTGAATATTGTGGCATAATGGTAACTGAAAGAGGGATGAGAGATGGATGAACTAATCTAAATTATATCAAAACTTGTTTAAAAATTATTGAGCTAGCATAATAAAGATAGATATAATCATGGACTTAGTATTTTATAGATTCATTTCTAGCATTCTACCTGAAGACCCAAAGTCTGATTGTAGTGAAATGCATATCCTCTTTCTAGGGAATTTAATCATCCCGTTATATTTAACAAGCCCAATTTAGACTTTAAATATAAGCGATTCCATTATAATATATATATATATGGAGAGGGAAAAATCACTATTAGATTATTCACTAAAATGTCAAAATTAAATTTATATATTGTAGTGGGAAATATTTCTTGAAGATATGTGATGATGATATATTATTTGTTATAATATGTTGGCATTGAATGTATAGAAAATTTTAAATTTTATTTAACTTTTCAAATTCAAACAATTCATTAGTAGTAATACACAAAGAGATAGCACAAGTTAGTAATTATACAATGTTTTGAATAGTATTATTTTTCACTCTTCTTCGGGTATTGGAGTCAAACTCACACCTTTAAATTTTTGAATATCGAATTTAAGGCAAACACTCTAACCAACTTAACTATCTTGTCAAAGGCAACAGGTAGTAGAAATTTCATATTAGTTCAATACCTGAATAAAAGTGGAGAATACTACTACTTAAAACATTGTGTAATTACTAACCTGTGTTGTCTATTTGTGTATTGGAAAAGTTTAAGTAAAGTTTAAAATTTTCTATTCATTCAACATTTACTAGTAGATGATGGAAATAGTCCAACTTATTATAACATGTAGTAGGGAAAACTCGCGAGTTTAGGATGAGAATGGTTCAGACCTTTAGGAATCTAGCTGAATGTCATAAAGTATGTTTCTATAATATATATATATATTGTAACGTTTTCGTCTTGCTAGGCCTCTACACGCTAATATAAACTCCGCGTGAGTTGATCAAGCTGTATCAAAAGAAAAAAGAAAGTTGTATTTCTATTCTCAACACAGCTATTTTTCCTGATCAACTTCGGCCTAGAACTATTACCGAGTACAATCATGAGCAGAACCAGTTTTTAATTTCTACTTGAGGGCGCCAGAGTCGTTAGACCCACTGAGACTGCGTCAAACATATTGTAACCCGTAAGGTAATAATTATACGATCTGAGTTAACATTCTCATTAAGAAGAACATATCCCCATTTTTTCTTAATTACGGAAATTAAATCTATCAAAAAAAAATAATTTGTATACCGATCTAAGTTAAATAACTAAAGGTAAAACTTAAATAGAATAGCATTAATTTTATACACGTACAATGAAAGTGAAGTTAATAATAAAGATTTATTCTAACTCGTCAAGCATTCAATATGTATGATTAAGACAAAATTATAATGTTGGAAAAGATTGTGCATATGAATTCAATAATTTGATTCAAATATTGGAGTAACAATTATTTATTCTTATTTTCCGTAGTATCAGTTTGGTTCATTTCTCAGTTCGCAAATCTTCTGATCCAAGAAAAATTTATGGGATAACATTTCCATTCAACTCACTAATCATAAAGCTTTATGTAAAAAAATTATGGCCATTTACTTACCGGTAAGTTGACATTAAGTAGGTCATCGATCTTCCCGACGTACAATTCAGTTAGTGGGTAGTCCACAGTAGTTGTTTTTCTTTTAGTTTTATTTCCGAATCTCCAATCTAATTTAGGTAGCCAGATGACGATCTAGGTGACTTTTTTCGAGAGAAAGTGTTGGCAAACGATAGAGCTCTACTCACTCATGGCGAGCGATTTCAGTTCGTATCTAAGTGGACACATTTTATTAAAAAAATACGAGGCACTTCAAATTGTTCAGCACTATTGGAACAATAAGAGAAAAAAGACCCCTTTTCAAATCTGTTGTTTCTGATAGCAATCTTTCACCTTTTGAAATTTCCTTTCACTATTTGAATCAATGATTCAATATGCACTTTCCAACATTGAATTTGTTTTAGTTAACTTATTTCTAAAATAAAAAGAAAAATTAAACTTTCACTGTACGTTTTTTTTTCTTTAAAACATTATGTTACAAAAAAAAAATAAAGATCGTGTTCGCTCTCCTTTCTTTTTTTTATAATACCTAATATTAAAAAGTAATTTGTACCGTATATATAAATAAATGGTACAATACCACCGGGGCAGGGGAATGAGAATAAAATATGGGTTTGAACTAATTTTATTCTTAATAAGTCTTTATGGAGTACTTCTAACCCATGTCCTAGTCTTATATGGTTTGACCTAGCGTTATAGGTACCCCTTTCTCCTTCACCATTCTTTAAAGTGAAAGCATTTGGACCATCCTGTCGACTGATTTGGTAAGGTCCCTCATACAAATTTTGGAACTTTTTAAAAATATGCTTCCCAGTTTGACCACAGGGTTCGTTTTTACCCATACTGTATCCCCTGTTTTAAACTTATCAGTCAGGCCTCCTTTCCGCTGGGTTCGGAGCTTGGCACAGTGTTCCAATTTTTTTCTTGCTTCTTCATGATCTCTCCCTTTATCAATGTTTTCTGGACCAGCGGGTAACTTGGATTGGTACAATCTAGGTATTGCTTGTCCGAAGTGAAGTCTTACAGGTGCAAATCTGGTAGATTCATTATGAGACCAATTTATGAAATTTAACACCCTTGGAAGTTGTTTCACCCATCCTCTATGGTTGGATGCAGTATATACCCTGAAGAGGCGTCCTAACTCTCTCATCACCCACTCACAAGGGTTTGATTGCAGATTCCGTATGGATGACAATATGTGTTTTACCTCCATCCTCTCTATCCACTGTTGCCAATCATAAGATGTGAACGGCGTACCGTGGTCCGACAAAATAGCTTTTGGTTTGCCTACCCTTTTAAAATATCGTACCTCAAGGGCTCGTATGGCATTCTTGGTATTGGCTTGGGTCACCGGATATGCTGACACCCATTTTGAAAAAATGTCATATACTACTAGTAGATATTTCATTTTCCCGAAAGCTGGCAATGGTCCATAGAAATCAATAGCCACCAGGTCATTGGGTTCTTTAGGGATGATAGAATTCAATGGACCTTGATACGACTTGTTTGCTGGTTTTGTCTTCTGACACATTTCACATGAGCTTACTATCCTGGTGACCTGTGCTCTCATATTCGGCCAGTGGAACCATGTCCTCAATAAGGCTTCCACTTTATTTACACCATAGTGCCCATACAAATGATGTGTGTAGTCAATAAGTCCTTCCTGTAAACTTTCTGGTATGATCATTTTCCATTGATCCCTTCGAGGGTCGGTGATATACCATAGTATCCCTTCTTTCAGGCAGTATCTCTCATCAGTGTTAGCATCTGCTGTCTCTCCCGCTTCATCTTTGTCTTCTAGTTGATCAATAATTTTCTTGTAGGTCGGGCTTTGCCGTTGTACCTTTCCTAAGTGTCTCAATCCTTCTTCTACTACAGCGTCTGTTTCTAATTCTACACTTGCCAAACAGATATCTTCCATCTGCAAATGGTCCTGGGTATCAGGAACAATATTCCGGCTCAATGTGTCGGCTACCACATTTTCAGTGCCCTTACAATACTGGATGGAATAATTGATCTCCTGGAGAAAAAGGCTCCATCGGATTAGCCTACTATTTGTTAAATAACTGTGATTTAAGAACTCTAGGCTCTTATGGTCTGTCCTAACAATCGTTTCCGATCCTATCAAGAATTGGCGGAACTTCTGAAATGCCCACACCACAGCCAAGGCCTCTTTCTCTGTTACACAGTAATTAATCTCTGCACCTCTCAGTGGTCTGCTGACAAAATAAATTACACCCCAGGTACCATCCTCTTGAGCTTGCATAAGAGCAGCACCTAACCCATACCCACTACTATCTACCTGAACAATAAACGGTTTCCTTAAGTCAGGGTAAACCAACATCACTTGACTAAGGAATTTCTCTTTAATAACCCTAAAATTGGTCTCATGCTCTTCCGTCCATTTCCATGACATTCCCTTATGTAATAATTGCAGCAGAGGCTCCATGTCTGAAGCAAAGTTTTTGTAAAATTTATTGTAGAAATTACACATCCCCAAAAACGATCTCACCTGTTTTGGTGTTCGAGGGGCTGGGAAATCTCGTATTGCCTGGATTTTGTCCGGGTGGGGTCTAATTCCATTGGCATTAATTAAGTGCCCTAAGAAATTCACTTCTTCCGCTGCTAAACAGCTTTTTTGCAAATTAATGCGAATATCCTTCATATTGCACTCTTGTAGAAACAACTTGAGGTGTTGTAAGTGTTCCTGGGCATTATTGGATGCAATAATCACATCATCCATGTAAACAGTGATTAACTTTTTGATTTCCGGGCACAGCACACGATCGAGACATTTTAGCAGGCCTGCTCCACTATTCTTGAGACCAAAAGGCATTCTGTTAAATTGGTATGATAAACCATTATATCGAAATGCTGTGTACTTCCAGTCAGCAGGGTGTAACCTGATCTGCCAATAGCTGGCAGTCAGATCTAATGTGGAAAATATCTTTTTTCCCCAGAATTTATTTACCAACTCATTAATTGGAGGTGGAACATTTTGATCTGGCCATGTAATCTTGTTCAATTGCCTGGCATCCAAACACAGTCGTATGGTTCCATCTTTTTTTTTTTACAACCACCAATGGGTTATTATATGCTGACGAACCCTTAGTGATAATATCCCACTCCTCCATTTTAGCTAATTCTCTCTCTACCTCAGCTCTATAGTGGTGTGGCACTGGGTATGATCTTGCCTGGTATGGTGTACTGTCAGCGATCTTGATCCTGTGCTCATACCCTTTAATAACCCCGGGTTTATCTGAAAAATTCGATTTATATTCATTTAAGACTTCTTTTAGGTCCTCTTTCCATCCTTCCTTCACTCCCTTTATTACTTCATCAATCCATGCCTCTATTGAAGGCTGTTCTATCTCAACCTCCATATTACATACGTTTTGCTGGTTCATTCTCATCCATGACCCAAACTCCACTTCTTCCCCATCACAGATAATCTTTTCATCTTTATAATTGATCACACACCCAGTTTTGTGCATAAAATCTGATCCCAATATGGCTTCATGTACCAACCCTTTTAGAATTAATAGCGTGTGGGGCATAATTTTATCCCCTATCTTAATTTGCACCCAAACCTGTTTTGAGCCCAATTGTGCCTTTTTGTTATTTGCTAATGTTATTAGCGTGCTTTTCACTGGTAGAGTTGGTATCTCTATGGGTTGGCTCCGCATGCGCTCATACATTGTTTCTGACATTACCGATATCTGGCTGTCAGAATCCCACAATGTCTCTACTTTGACATCATTTATTTGCAAAACAACCTTTGGGCATTCTTGAGATGTGTACTTAATCGATTCGCCATCCTACTCACAAATAAGATTATCTATCCTCTTTTCTTCTGTTGTTCTACTGATCACTTTATTTCTTTTCTTTTTCCTTTTTTTTTTACTGGTTCTTTTATTTCTTCTTTTAATTCTCTGACCATCTCTGCCATTTCTTTTTTTTATTTCTTCGTTGAATTCTGTCATGCATTCGTATAATAGTTTTTTTATTATTAAGGGTTCCATGCCCTCTTTTAATTCTTCCGCACTTTCTGCCATATTTTGTATATTTTTATTACTTTTCAATTTCATATATGGCCATGTTGCTTATTTTTGCTACCGTAAACAAAATCTTAACGCTATCAATTGTTACGATATAAATACAATATTTTATTTTGTTTTGCTAATAAATTCGTTCACCAACACCCCTCTCTTTTATCACCCTATAATCTTCCGTCCCCTTCTACCTTTATCGTCACTTCTTACCTTTGATCGGTTTTATTTATTATTTAATAATTTATACACTATTTTTTTCTTTCAATATAGCCTTCTTTAAAATCCTACTCTAAAAAAAACTTTTGTAATCGTACGCAATAACTTTTTAGATTTGTGCACTATTTGTGGTCATATTTATTTTCCGGCTATGGACATTAAATTCTCAATTTTATGCCGTTTTTAAATTTTCTCAGGTCATGGTTTTTTTTTCTTTTCGTAAGCCTCGAGTTGGGCAAGCCATTGTAACGTTTTCGTCTTGCTAGTCCTCTACACGCTAATATAAACTCCGCGTGAGTTGATAAAGCTGTATCAAAGAAAAAAGAAAGTTGTATTTCTATTCTCAACACAGCTATTTTTCCTGATCAACTTCGGCCTAGAACTATTACCGAGTACAATCGTGAGCAGAACCAGTTTTTAATTTCTACTTGAGGGCGCCAGAGTCGTTAGACCCACTGAGACAGTGTCAAACATATTGTAGCCCGTAAAGTAATAATTATACGATCTGAGTTAACATTCTTGTTAAGAAGAAGATATCCCCATTTTTTCTTAATTACTGAAATTAAATCTATCAAAAAAAAAATAATTTGTATACCGATCTAAGTTAAATAACTAAAGGTAAAACTTAAATAGAATAGCATTAATTTTATACACGTACAATGAAAGTGAAGTTAATAATAAAGATTTATTCTAACTCGTCAAGCATTCAATATGTATGATTAAGACAAAATTATAATGTTGGAAAAGATTGTGCATATGAATTCAATAATTTGATTCAAATATTGGAGTAACAATTATTTAGTCTTATTTTCCGTAGTAACAGTTTGGTTCATTTCTCAGTTTGCAAATCTTCTGATCCAAGAAAAATTTATGGGATAACATTTCCATTCAACTCACTATTCATAAAGCTTTATGTAAAAAAAATTATGGCCATTTACTTACCGGTAAGTTGACATTAAGTAGGTCATCGATCTTCCCGATGTACAATTCAGTTAATGGGTAGTCTGCAGTAGTTGTTTTTCTTTTAGTTTTATTTCCGAATCTCCGATCTAATTTAGGTAGCCAGATGATGATCTAGGTGACTTTTTTCGAGAGAAAGTGTCGGCAAACGATAGAGCTCTACTCACTCATGGCGAGCAATTTCAGTTCGTATCTAAGTGGACACATTTTATTAAAAAAATACGAGGCACTTCAAATTGCTCAGCACTATTGGAACAATAAGAGAAAAAAGACCCCTTTTCAAATCTGTCGGCTTCTTTTATACTCCTAGATTCTTTTTAGAAGCTCTGTGCACGTTCTTTTTTTTTCTTTGTTCTACTTTATAAACTTCTACATTATTCTCCTTTTCTTATTACAAAGTCTGTTTTTCCGTTAAGAATTACCTTTTGAAATTTCCTTTCACTATTTGAATCAATGATTCAATATGCACTTTCCAACATTGAATTTATTTTAGTTAACTTATTTCTAAAAAAAAAAGAAAAATTAAACTTTCACTGTACGTTTTTTTTTTCTTTAAAACATTATGTTACAAAAAAAAATAAAGATCATGTTCGCTCTCCTTTCTTTTTTTTATAATACCTAATATTAAAAAGTAATTTGTACCGTATATATAAATAAATGGTACAATATATATATATAATTTTTTTAACTTGTTTAAATTTTGATAAAGAAAGTGTAATGATCAATCTATTAAAATATTCTTTATGGAAAATGCAAAATCTTTAATTATAAACCTAGAAAGGCTCACATACTACAGCTACTATATGATTTGTTTTAAAGAATCTGAGATGAAAACAAAGAAAAGAGCAAGAGAATATGCCTAAACAGTCTGAAGCTTTACTTACAACTGATAAATTAGTGATACACTGTTGTGATCTAAATATACTGTTAATTACCAATGTTTCTGAATATGAAATTGGAGCATTGATCAGTCAACAGCCAATTAAAGAAGAAAACCTCATTGTTTTCGTGTCTTGTACAATGTTAAAGCAGAAAAAAATTACGGTCAGCTCAGCAAAGAAGCCTAAACAATTCTGTTTGGAATAAACAAGTTTGATCAATATTTATATGATCAAATTTTTAGGATCATTATTGACCACAAACCTTTTTAGATATCTTGTCAAAAAATAATCTTTGTCTGACCATCTAAGTTCATGCATATTACATTGGCACAATGTGATACTAGCTTACAATTTTGAACTTATCAAAAGAGGAGTTTTGTCAGCATGTAGATGCTCTGTTGAGGAAACCTGACAGAGTAAAATTTACATGTGATGCTGAATTTAATTATATAGATGGATTATAATTGTTACTGAGTGAATGCATAAAAGCAAATTAGACCAAATTCTTATGAGATAGATTCATGAAAAATTGTCAATTCTAAAACCAAATATTTGGTGACTTTTATTCTGGAATAACCAAGTAAAATTATTGACATTAAATTAATGTTCTCTAATGAAAAACAGAGTAGTAGTTCCACCACAGGTAGATAACAAGTTTTAAAATTAATATACCCAAGGGCATTCTGGCATATTTGTACTTATGGATACACTTGGAGATATAAAGTTAATGACAATATTGAAAAAAAAATAAAAATTGTGAGTTCTGCCAAAGTATAATAAACCTAGCAAAAAACTGATACTATAGCCTGTAGCAGCCAAACAATATGCAGATCTTAAAAATAGTCAATTTTTCCTGGTGGATATTGGGGCATATTTTAAATAGACTGAGTATAATGTAATAAAGAATATGGGATCAGTAGAAACTATTAAAAAGTTAAGAAATATATATTTTCTTTTCTGAAATAGTAGTGACTGTTAGTTTGTCTCCATAACTTTTTAAGAGTTTATGGAAGAAGCAGGTTTTTAATAAAAATGTAAAACAATATTGTACTGTAAATTAACTTGATTGACACTTTAGTTTATATATAAATATATATCACTAAATATTTCTGATACAAGTTAATACATATACCTCATATATAAATTATATCTACTGTGTGTATACAATTAGATGTGTCTATAATAAATCATTGAATAACTCATTAAGTGATTTAAAATATGAAAATATCCTTTTAAGTGAAAAGTATTTGATATTTTTTTTTCTTTTGATTGGATTTTGTTATTTAAAAAAAAATGTACCAAGTATATTGTAAATAAACTTCACTTAATATGTATGAATTTCACATTAAATTGATTTGACACTTATAATTTATATATATATCACTAGATATTTCTGCAATAAGTTAATATGTATATTACTTATGTATTAAAATAAATGTAAATAATTTTCATCTATTTTTTGGTCTAAAACAATATTTATTACTTTGTTAATCCAGGCTTTCAATATGGTATATCTTTGTCATGCTTTGACAAAGATATATTGTATCAAAAGCCTGGCTTAGCAAAGTAATAAATATTGTTTTATACCAAAATTTATTACCGTAATAGTTGATAATTATCTACATATCCTTGTAGAATTTATTTTATTACACATTATTTATGGTATTGTAATGGTATACATATATGCCATTACATCACTTTCAAATAAAAGTAAAAAAAATCTAAAGAAAATCACCCTCAAATAGAAATATATATATATAATTAATAAAATTTTATTTAAATTAATATATATAATGTCAGATTATTAATACAGATGGAAATATAATGGATGAAATTAATTATAGAATTCAACTTAGTTGGAGTGCTTTTGGTAGAAATAACTTGATACTAAAAGGAAATATTCCTATGTGTTTGACAAGGAAGGTTATTAATAAATGTGTTTTACCAGTTCTTACTTATGGATCTGAGACTTGGACACTTAATAGAAGAGCAATACAGACTTCAGACCACTAAAAGAAGTATGGAAAGATGCATGTTGGGAGTAACAAGAAGAGATCGAAAACACAATTATTGACCTGATTGAAAAAATTAAAAGACTGAAGTGGAGTTGGGCTGGATA